>VXAX01007367.1:1465797-1547964 GCA_013399835.1 Leptocoma aspasia | reverse complement strand
TTTTTTTGTTTGTTTATTTTGTTACTTGGCTCTGATTTATGTAGTGTTTGGACTCATGGGTGTCCTATGGGTTCTCTGCTTTATTTGGAAAGATTACATTTTAAAATCTAAACCAAAAGCTATCAACACATTTTGTTTGAAATGTTTCAAATTTATAGTTCCCTAAAATTCTGTTTTCTTTATCTTCCCAGTCACATGGGAGCTTGGAGGGAACACACATACATCTCTAATGCCAGCATTGCAGATTAAAAATAGTTTTCCTCCACCAAATGCTAACAGCTGGTTGGCTTTCTTTCCCTGCTGAAGATGCATCATATAGTATTTTTGTTTTCCTGCTGTTGCCAAAATGTTAATGGATCAGGCTCTGCAAGTTTTACTTTGTAAATTCTGTTGTAATACTAATTACACTTTCACTGCATTTTTGTTTTTCACAACTCCAGTTAAGCTCCTATTACCCCATCTTGGAGATAAATAAACAGAAAGTGGTTGAGAGAGGTGTTTTGTGTTGATTTAAATAACAATCAGATAATCAACGCTTCTGTAAATGTGTTATTTGGGTAGCATGGAGATGTAATGGCATTCCTGAGAACAGGTCTTCTAAGTTGTGCTCCCCTGGGATGAGCCTGTATAACTTTCCTTTACTTGAAGTACTCCAGTTCAAATACTGTGGAAGTCTCTTGTCATATTGACATTATAGCAATTGCCTATTGAAATCACTGTTATCTTCTCTTTTCACCAGTGATGGAAAATTTCTAAACACTTTATTTCAAGAATGAAGATGTTAATAGCAATATTTTTCAAAATATCATTTTTTTAATGCTGTGAGTGGACAATATTATATACAATGTAAAGTAATTTCTGAACTGAGTAGAGTATCATATAATAGCTTTCCTGGTTTTCCCCATCTTGAAGTACTCAACAAAACTCTTAACCATATTAGAAGAAGTGAATCTATTACTTTTATTTTATTTTGGAAGTTCTTTCATAATGTCTGGCACTTAAAATGATATTGCCTTCATATACATGATCCATAATGTTTACATTTTGGCATAAAAGCTGAAGAAACTAGGGCAAAACATGGAGAGACATGAGAGTTAATAAAATAACAGATGGCAGCTGTGTTCCAATTGAAATAATTATATGCTGCCTTTTAAATAGCATAAAATCAATGTGTTGTTTTTGATTAATACAGTAGGCTTACTGGTCATATGGAGGTTAGTGTGTGATATAAACCTGAAAATTAGCTTGTTGTCATGTATTATGTGATATGATGGGGATTAATTTCAGGAATGCCTTAAAAATATGCTCTAAACAGAATCCTTTCTACACTGATTGTACTAGATGGATTAATCTTGTTGCCATATGGACTTGAAATTGCCTTGGGTATGCAAAAGAAAAATCTAGATAAATGATAACTCATTTGATATTCTGTGGTTTTTGTTTATGGAGAACAGAATTCCTCAGGATCTTCTAAAGGAAAACAGGAGTGTGCCAAAGGTAGTTTCAGTGTTGAGTGTTCACGTATGGTAAAATTGTATTTAACAGATGTTTGTAATTTTTGCAGGTAATAACTCTAGCAGATGCAGCAGAAGAAAATCAAGCCAACATGTTCCAGGCATTTGCAAAGTTGAAAAGTGCCACCCATCTGGTGATTACGCTGATTAGTTTGTGGCAGAAGCTCAGCACTGATCAGATTGCTATTTTGGAAGCTACATTCTTGCCATTAGCAGAAGATACACAAGAGCTGGTAAGAATCTGTAAGAGGTGCTTGAAAAATCCTCGTTCACAGAGATTTAAGCCCTTAAATTTCCGTATTTCTCCCTGTAATTTGCTGAAGACTGTCCTTTGAAGTAATTTAAATAGCCTTATTAAGTAGGTGTTCAATGCAAACTGATTTCACAGGAAAGTGGAAAAGTAGGAGTAGAATATAGAATATTTCAATAGAGGATGTGGTGGTACCAGTTAAATTCTGCCTAACCTTTCCTTACCAAGCCAAATAGAAGTGTCTCACATAAATTAAGGTGATATTTACCTTCTGTTCTGTGATTAGGACAAGCAGAATAATACCCCCAGGTTTTGAAGAGTCTAATATAAATGCTTCATAACGTACATGTCCGCATTCCAATAGAACTATAAAAGGTACACACAGCAAATACAGTACATATATTTAAGTCTGTCCATCATTTCCCATACTTTGTTCTCAGTGTATTTACAGTGGTTTATATAATGGATGAAAGTTATCTAAGCAAAATACTGTGAATAGACAATTTCCTTGTATTCCAAACCATGCTCTGTATAGTTCTGCATTCTGTAGATATCTTACTAATTCTGTTTTGATTTAATGAGTATGACCAGGTGAGATTGTGTATGAAGAAAAGTAATGCTGTTTATATCCACACCTAAGGTCCACAGCTAAACACTGCTTTAGTTGAATTAAAGAATGTTCTCAACTTAATTAAGAGTTGATCCCCAGTTAGTTTCAAGAATTATCTTAAGTACACATTAATTTTAATTTTCATGCTCTGCACAGGGTTTTTGCAATGTACAGTGAATCCAGGTTTTGGTGCATACCTGGAATACTTAGAATAGTTTGTGGTCTTTTAGAAAGCTTGTGCTGGGTTCCAAGTGAACCTAGGATATTCTGCCATTTCCACCTGGGGGGCAAAAAGTGTTTTGGCATTTTACGTGATATTGACTCATAGCAGGCAAAGCAAAACAGTTTTGTTGAGATTTGTTTTGGATTTAGTCCTTATTTTAACTTGGAAAATCAAGCTTTGCAACTGAGGGACATGCATTCCCATGAACTGAATTCAAAGAAAGTTCCTATGAATCTCCTAAAAGCCCAAACAAACGTTTTTTTACATGACTAATTTTTATTTTGCCATCAGGAATTGGGTTGCTGTGACGCAAGTTTTGATAAAATATGGTACAATTTGTTGTATCCTGAAATGCAGGATTTTGCTTCAGCCTATATCTTGGTGTGGTTTTAACAGGGTGATTAACAATGTTCTGTGTTGAAGCTGCAAGACTTCAGTCTTGTTGTAAGTGTTGTAAGGATGTATATCCTGCAGAGCAGTCAGGATGAAAAATGTAAACCAACAATAACTGGAGGTGGAAATAGAAACAAAACCTTTACAAAATACTGGATTATGTGCCATATTGAAGTTGTTATGGTACCACAGAAACCTGAATGTAATTTAAGACGCTTAGGCAGGGAGTGGTGAGATATCCTGACATACCAATGATATTTACAGGCAGAAGCTCCTAGCTAGTGTTCAGGTTTCCTTGTAAGCAGTGAAGTAGAACATTAGTGAAAAAAAATACTCTGAAGAATTTTTATTTACTCTTCAAACAATTCTGCACGATCTTTTCTTGTATTTTTATTTGGAGAGAATGTGTTAGAAGACAGTTTGGATGCAGTCTACATCTCCAGAACATTTTCTGCCTTGTGAGCATTAAACTGTGGAAGTGTTTTCTTAAAAAAACGGAAATGTTTGGAATACACTGTTAACATAAAAAGAAATGCCTCTTTTGCCATAACATCAACATTATTCTCATACATGCCCTTTCATTTAGAACAGATTGTATCTTGTTTTCTAGACCTGGCAATCACTTCTGTTAGATATTTAGCAAACGTGAAAGTGGCGTTCTCTGTTCTCATTGTGTCATCATTTTTTCTCAGATTGCTAAATGGTTTCTGTTGCTGCAAACTTTTTTCTAAGAACATATAAAGTTTGGGTTTTCTTGTCTACAAGGATATAGTGGAAAAAATACTGCAAACTTGCATATTTTCTGTGAATAACAGATATTTGGCATCATATTTTGTTTCTGGCAGTAAACTTCTAACTAACACCTAAAAAGCATTGCTTTGATAAAACTGACTAAAAGGGTTGTTCAGTGTTGGAAATACAAGGACATTCCTCTTTTTCCAGTGATTCTTTCATGAATGCTGCACAGTTGTAGAAGCATAGTATCAGAAGCTGTATGAGATTTCTGAGGTCTCAGTGGGATAAATGAGCTAATTCTTCTGCTAATGAAGCCACTAAGAAATTGATGCCAAAACTGAAGAAAAGTAGTTGCAGGGAAGTTAGGTGCAGATTTGTCCAATGTACTTTGTTACTTGGGACAAAAATAATATCCATGTTCAGAATATAGAAGTATATATTAATACTATTTCAGACGATAGTATTACAGCTGCATGCAAGCTATACTTTCACATGTATACTAAAAATGTGCCAGACATTTTGTTACAGCCTTCATTTTTTTCAGGAGAGTTGGTCACTGTTCTGCTAGACTAACATATTTGTTTCTAGCTTGTAACAGGGACTGACAGCAATTTGAAGTACTATAAAGTCTGAAACAAAAAAACCCTCCACATTTCTAAGGGGTGTTTTTCAGTGATTATCCTTTACCAAGCTGAGTTTTCTGGATAGAAAAGGATTTGAAAAATGCTGAGTTTGTGATAAAGTATATGTTTACAGTAGGAAATCCGTTTGGGAGAGGAGGGAATTTGTCCAGGCTAATTTAAAGGGTTCAAAGGGTTCATGCTACACGGGGTAGTTTTGATATAATGGTTGGATGGCGTCTGGATTGACTGATGGCTCATATGCCTGATCGTTAAGGTATTAATGCTTTCTTTGTTTAAGACATTACAAAGGGAGAATACGTCTGTCCATACAAACATTCTGACTTTAGGACTGATGGAGGGCCCTTGGCAGTACAGCCATCAACAGCAACGTTACTGAAGAGTAAATATTTTCATAGTTCTCCTGATGTTACCAAATAATTACATACAAATGCTTCATTGCTCAGAATCATTCCTTACTTGTCATAGTCACATTTGTGTTACTAGAATTAATAGTAACAGCTATAAACCGGCGTTAAGGAAGTACATTTCCTTCTCTCTTTATTTATGTTTGGAGTCATACCAACCAAGTAAATGTCTGTATTAGATCTTAGGATTTTATTGAAGTTGTAATTTGAAATAAAAATATGCCTGAGGGTGAAATGCATGTTTTAATTGACTCTGTGATTTACAGTAATTAACTTGTGTTAGGGACTATAAATTTACCACTTCACAGTGTTGATTAGATAAAGTTGAAAAAGATACTTTAAGGCAATGACGAAAAAGAAATGGTGTCAGAAAAAACTCCTGAAGTGCATGTAGAAGTCACAGGAGTTACTATCAAAAGTGTCTCTGCTTACTGTAAGAAGATGATCTGAATGTAATTAATGAGAAAAAGAAAAGATCATTTGGGAAAGACTAGATAGCCTGCTAGGTTTTATGCATGACAGCAAATGGGTTTTACTCTAGAGTTCTTGAGTAATGTAAAAAATACCATTTTGTGTAAAGAATCCTTTCATGAGATTAAACTCTCAAAATCAAAGGTAAGGTTATTCCTGTAATTCCAGCAGGATTAATTCTGTCATGACTGACATTTGAAAAAAATTTTCTCTGAATTTTCCATTGCTATCCAGTACTTTTGAAGCTTTGAGCTAATAATTGCATCTTTGGCAAGAGTAATTTTTATGAGTCCACTTTTTAGAATTTATTGGAAATTGTCACCTTAATTCTTGTAATTAATCCAACCTAGCTCTTGATTGCTGTACAAATCATCTGGAACTAGTTTTTTGTGCCTTATATTTTCTATATTCCACTTGTCATTGTAACCACTTCTTAAATGCAAAGCTCCAACTGTGTGCCAAAATGAAATACTTAAAAATAGGATGAAATATTTAATATTTTCTTGTTTGCCATAGGCTAGTACAAATCTTTTAGTTAAAATTTCTTAAACATAACAAAAAACCCCAGCCCAAACCCGATTAATCAACAAAATCCCACAAAACCACCACAAGGCAGTGGGCCGTGATGATGGATAGCTTGGAACCAGTTTTCCATACGGTTGTATTCTTTATTTTTGTGAACAGACAAGTTTACAGCAGATACATTACATTTATTCCCCTTCTTCTTTTTAGAAGCAAGGTGGATAATACATCTGCAGATAAGTGGTTTTGGAGAGAAAAACACATGAAATTTGTTGCCTTTTATCAAGCTTAGAAAATTACATTAAATGACATTCAATAACTTTTTTTAATGATCAAAACTAATAGATAAGTCTTCCTCCTATTTGAATCAATGCCATGCAACAGAACTGTTCAGAAAGACTTTTCTGGTACAGTGAAGCATCTAAGTCTAAAAGAAATGGGGGCAAAAAGCTGGTAAGTTTTAAACCCTTAATCGCAAAAATAAAAGGAAGGCACTTTCAGCTTTTCCCAATAAACCCCATAATTTTTCAGTAAAAAAGATCAGTCTCAGCTTGAAGTTTAGTTTGGTTCAGGGTAACATAAGATTGTCAAGTGAGGGGAAGAGGGTGAAGAAATGAGATTGCCACTCTTCCCTGGGCTGGGAAAGTCCTGTACTAGGGAGAAAGGTTAAAAATGGAGTAGTGGTGCCTGGTTCCTGTCAATGTCCTTTGCTCATGCAACACAAGAGCATTCATGTGTATGTGACCCAGCTGGACAATAAGCAGTAAGAGAGCATGGTTCGAGTGCTCAACCTCAAACATCCTTTTATGGTATGTTTTGATATGGAAATCAGTGCTTTGCCTGCTGGCTTGCTTTCAAGAGGACCAAAGTATACTAGAGATAACTAGAATCATAGAAGCTTTAAGGTTGGAAAAGACTTGTGAGATCTTGGAGTCCAACCTTTGTCACATCCAATCGTTTCCTGAACACCTCCTGGTGACTCCACCACCTCCCTGGGCAGCCTATTCTGATGTCCAACCTGAACCTCCTCTAGTGCAGCTTGAGACTTTGTTGTATTGTCCTGTTGCTGGTTATGCAGGAGAAGAAGGCACCTCCCACCTGGCTACTACCTCCTTTCAGGGAGCTGAAGAGTGTGGTAAGGTCTCCCCCAAACCTCCTTTTCTCCAGGCTAAACAACCCCAGCTCTCTGTCACTCTTAATATGAGTAGGTGGACAGAAGGACACGTGGCTGTAAAGCCACTAAGTTACTGCAACCGTTTCTACTTTTGTTATCCTTAAAAGCAGAGTTTCAAACTGATTGATTATTTGACAGTGTTGGAATGTCTAAACAGAAAAGATCAAACGTTAAGTAACTTGGACAAAAGAGAGAATTTGAAGACCAAAGAGGTGGTCTTTCCACTTCTGCAAGCACTATCACAGTTCTTTTAAGTGTCTGGTAATAATTTTCTTCATGCAGTTAATTTTATTTACTGAGAAGACAGTGGGTTATGGCAACACTATCAAGTTGAAGGCAAATTGCTCCACTATCTAGTGATCTTCGTTTGTAGCTAAATTCATGTGATTCCTCACAGTGAATTCTCTGAGTAGAATAGAAAAGTGCCAATATTCTGTTGGTCTGAGAAAGAAAGGCTTAATGTGGTCTGATGGAAACGTTTATGGATTACTGAAAATCTATAATATATCTTTATCTGATGCTTTCCACTTCAAAAGATTATCAAAAGAAGCTATGCCCAATTGTATTTTCAATTTTTTTATAATTTGCTGGTTTTCTGGTGTTTGATAAGAAGGGCCCGTAAGATTTAATTTTTTTTAACAGTCTTGCTTCTGGTGGTTGGCAATAGTAATGGTTTTCAAAGGATAAAGCTTTCTCTATTTCTTCCAAATGGCATAAAATTGATTTAAACAAAATTATGCAGAAATAGGTTTAGTATGCATTATGAATTGTCAAAGTTCAAAGGACAGAAAGAATTGTTTTATTCTTGTCTTGTTTAGTTGTATTCCCTGAAAATTGTATCAAGCTCAGAACAAGCATTCAACCTTGGTAAAAAGCTTACATTAATGGAGAATCTGATGTATCTATTGGTAATATGTATTTTAATGAAAAAGTTTTGGGAATTAATTTTAACTTGAGCACTCATTTTTTCTGCTGGTATTGGAGATCCTGAAGTTAATCTTCAGCGCACTGTCTCTGTTGTAAACAGAGACCTACTATGGAATCTCATTTCTTGATGTAAATTAGTCAAGGCAGAACTGTGTTCTGCTTTGATTAGTTTACTTCCAGCATATATCACTACGTTTTAAAGTAATTTGGATACCCTGTGAAGTACTGCAGTTGTCGTAAGAGATGTATTCTTTGTTTGATAAATTAAATAAGCTTCTGTTATCAGACATCTTTCTTTATGTAATATTGTGATGGGGACCTCTAAACTTTCTCTTTGTTAGGGCGATCTGTCTAGTTCAGGTACAAAGAGCCATTTTAGTGTAGTAGTAATTACTGAGTATGTGGTGCATACCAGGAGCTCAGATCAGTTGTCATCTAAACTGCTTAATGACAAGAGTGATGCATTACAGTGATTACAGAAATGTTGTTCAGCAAAGGGTCTTAACACTCAATATATATAATTAGTGGCTCTTTCTTTTGCTTTTCTTTTCTTTTTTCTTTTAAAGAAATTTATTGTCAGTGGAGAATTCCCTTGATATTTTGTCCTAATTGAAAGATCCTCAGACTATTGCTATGCAGCCTTCCAGTAGAAACGTTTACAAGAAGGATAGAGAAGGATTTTTCATAAGGGCATGTAGTGTTAGGTCAAGGGGGAATGGCCTTAAATTGAAGGAGGGTAGGTTTAGATTAGATAATAGAAAAAAAAAATTCTTTGCTATAAGGGTGGTGATGCACTGGAACAGATTGTGTACCCCCACCCATGGAAGTGTTCAAGGCCAGCTCGGATGGGGCTTTGAGCAATGTGGTGTAGTGGAAGGTGTCCCTGCCTCTGGAACTGGAGGATCCTGAAAGTCCCTTCCAACCTGAACCATTCTATGATTCTGTCTATTGATTGCTACTGTACTGGTATATTAGAAATGTAATGGGATTTATGATTGATTGTAAAATTCTGATGGAATTGCTTATATACTGAAACAACAAATCTGTTTCATCATCATTAGAGTATGACCTTTATGTTTTCTAATAGGACAAGGTTTATAGAATTAAAAATTGCATATTTGTGGTTGGTTTTACTTTCTGATTGTCTGGCATCAGTTCAAAACTCTGATACTTTTATTATAAATACTCTAGTGCTATAGTGCTATGTTAGTAGCATTGTATCTTACCATACCTCTCAATAATTTTGTGAGGCTCTCTGTTTATATTCAACATGTGGCAATGGTACGCAGCTAAATTAATTGCTTCCCTTAGATATCATGGTCAGAAATGTTTCTGAGAGGGTGTATCAAGATCTAATCACCAAGCTAATCTTTGTTTTTTGGGGGAAGTGGGGAGAACCAGTTGTGGTGAGACTGCTTTGAGTTCTGAAGTTGTTGATGGTTGTTCTTGGTTCTAAGTTGCAATCGTGTAGCATTTTTTGGTCATTACTAGATAATGTATAGTTATTGTTCACATGGTGTGCTGTTGTATAATCTGTCTACTGGAATTTACAATGATATCATATCACACAGATAGATAGAGATAGGTAGATAGAGGTAGATAGATATACAGAAGATGTCATATGAATTTTTCATCTTGTTACAAGATCCAAGAAAAAAACCTCACTTTTTTTTAACCATGATTTTTAGAGTAGTCATTTTTTCAGACGGATTTTTTTCTTTTAGTTAATGGCAAGATGCTTTGTCTTAATTCCTAGATTAAGAATGATGTACCAGTGTTCTCTCGTATTTGCACATTTACATTAAAATAAGCCAGATTAAAGGAACATAAAGATTGCATAATTTATGTCCTTCATAACCTCCTGGCTTTTTCAATGAAGTGAAAGTTTGATAAAGCAAAAAATATGGTTTAGATACTTCAAAAAGAAAACAGCTTATAAATCAAATCTCTACAAACAGTGGAGGAGTTAATAAACTTTGCTTAAGAAGCTGTTGTAGGAAAAAAAACCCCAAAAAACCCCTAGCGTAAATCTGGAAGTTGTCTATCCAAGTAAACATGCAAGTCCAATTTACTGCTGTTGTCTTTGTCCTCACCTGTGCATTTTGGGAGAATAGAAATTCCACAATTCGAAGCAACAGAACTGAGTTTAAACATAGCGTAGATCTAAAGTAATGTGAGAATTTAAATAGGAAACAAACTTTATAACAAGTTTTTTTTTCCAGATCTAAAACATTTTAGTGTGTGTGCTTCCATATTTCACAAGGTTTGGAAACACAATCTCATTTGTCAGTATTTCATAGCATATTGTACTGGTAACCTAATAAGAGATATAGAGAAGGATGAAAAGTTCCTCTCCAAGAATATGATATAAAAATGGAGTATGGGCCGAGATGCAATGAGAAGTTTCAATAACCTTTTTTTTAGCATATGTTTTATCTACTTTTTTCCTCCAGGCTGAGTGTAACAAGGTCTGATTTCTTTTCCTCATATTTAAAATTATCTTGCTGAGCCTAATTGTAGAGTTAATGTATGGCAGACCCATTGCTAGGTGTGTAGCATTTTTCAGCCAGATGCACGACTCCTGGTGTGTTTTCTTGCCTGCAGACAGCTTTGACAACCTCTGCAAGACCCAAACAGCACCTCAGTTTTCCTAACTAACTGGTGAAAAGTTATTGAGGAAAAGAAAGATGAAGTGTTAGATGATTTCAGTGCTAAAAATCAAAACAACAGACTTCTGAAGCTGGCAACAAAAGAAGTCATGCCATTTCATTCATGTAGTGCTTGCAAGAGTTTCTTTCATCAGTTCCCAGAAGGGGTCAATGATCATAAGAAGTCAAGCTAAAAAGAAAATTAGGATGAAAAAAATCTCTCAAAAATTCAGGACTGGGGAGTAGTGTCTACAGAAACCCGTGAAGTGTATGAACTTTCACTATTCCAGGTAGAATGCTTTAATATTACAACAAATAAGCATTACTAGATGAATAACTGTAGAATTATATAGTTATAATTTATCTTTTGAAAAATTATGCCCTTTTCCCTGCCTCTTACCCACTCTTAAAAGGCGGCTGTTGTCCAGGAAAAAAAACCCAACAAACCAGGTGTTAGTCTGTATTGCTCCAATTTTGAGCTATGAGACAATTTGAAAGAAGAGTTGAGTAACACTGACACATCACTTGTCAAGAAACCTACTGATCTAATTCTAATCTAATTTTAACCTAATTTTGAAAGTCTTTCTGTGCAAATGAAGAAAACCCAATGCAAAAGAATGCAGCCCATATGGAAATTTGGCTGCAGTATACAGAGGTTAAATTTTAATGGAGGAGCTAGTGAAACCATGATCTATATTCATCCTGGTATATGATTTTTGGTCAAGCATGCACTTTCCTGAGAGTAAATTACTAATCTCAAAAGCATCTAAGAGTTAACAGTGTTAGAAATACTATGACTATGATCCCTACCAGTTTTGCTTTCTTGCAGGTTTTGCTTTCTTACATTCTTCAGTCATGTTACCAGTTGTTTCATTAATACAGAAAACCCTACAACTGCTGATAACCATAACTTGTTTCTGTGAGCAGGACTTTGCTCAGAATTTGACTTGAAAAATAAACTAAAAGCTCAAAAGATAGAGGTCATCATCCTCATGCATGCAGCTTTCAGAGCCTTTATTTAGTAATGCTCACTTTGCTAGGTTTCTAAAACACCCACTGCTTTTAATATTGCTCTTCTACAGTTTAATTTTTCCATTAGATTAGTTTAGGAGCACCATTCCTAAAAGAAAAATATCCCCTATTCTATAAGATAATTTAAAAAACACTCTTTTGATTCCTAAGCCATATGCATTTTTAACTTTCTTTCCATATCTAAAGACGCTATAGAAGGAGAGTTGGGCAAATCTTGTTTAAATTTCAATGTCCAGAGAATAGAATCCTCCAAAAACTGTATTTATATTTAATGCAGAAGTGTTTGGTTGTTTGTGAACTGAACTTCAGAGGACAAAAATATCAGAGAAACTTTTAAACGGCAAGTGTACTTTCCAGGAAAGAATCTGTCGTAGGGATTTTTTTCAGGTGAAGTTGCCATAGGCTATCAGTATATGTTTACCAAGTGGGACTCCAAAATGAAAGATTCTTGTAGAGAGTTGTTTATGCTTCTGGAGAGTTCCTATTAAATAAATATTTCTACATTGAACAGATAAAGTTGCTGTTACTGTTATGACTGGCAATTACAGCGCAGCTGTGCAGGAATTACAAGTGTGTCTGTGACAGACTTTTAAATGAACCCACTTTATTCAAAAAGGATTTTTGCTAAATCTGATTTTTGAAGTCTATTAACCTCAAAATGTGAGAGACTGATATTTGAATTAGATGTTCTTAAGTAGTTGGGAAACAGTTGCTGGCATAAATACTTAATATTAAATAACTCTGTGCAGATCTGTTCTGCTATACTCGGACCAGTTCGATAAATGTTGTGAACAGATCTCGTACAGTTTCCTGTACAAGTCTTGATTGCTTTCTGTAGTCTTTTGTTGTTCTTCACAGACTGTTTAAGCTTTTACCTTAAATATCTGTTGTGCTAGGATCCCTACAGAGCTTGATTGCTCATATGGTGGTCAGAGTTATCAAGATGTTACCTTGTACTTCTCTGGGATTTGCATTTTCTTTTGTCCCTTGTTTGGCTTTTCTTTCTTATGTTTCAAGTAAATTGTAATTTGTTTGGAGTAGGCAAATTTGCTAAGTCCAAACCCTTAATAAGATTTAAATGTCCATAATGCTTATAATGCCTTCACAGTAGGTTGGCTTCAGAATACCATCTCACAGATAAGGATGGTTTCCATGATTTAAAGTGAAATCGATTAATCTATGGTTTTGAACTATTTTTCTATATGAACTACATATCATACTAATTTTCTTTTTTCTTGTTTTTTCTTTTTTCTGTCTCTTTGTCTGGGATGTTCAAGTATATCCTCACTTTGATATTGTTTTCATCAGTCTACGAATTCTATTAGAACTGAATTTCTTTAAATGGCAGTAGAAGTCAAAATCAGAACAGTTAATATTATCAACATTATGCATCATAAATGATTTAGAGAAAGATATGACTAGAGAGAGCAGGTTTAATGTAAGAACTTCAATTGTGATTTTTTGTTTGTGTGGTCAATACAAATATCCTTCTTATGCACTTAATAGATTTGGAATGTATTTAAGCTTGAGTCATTTGTCTGGATTTTCATCAGACTTGAATTCCACTAGCCTGTAGGATTTTGCCAGTTCCCTCCCTGTTTTTTAGTTTATCACAGTGGTAGGTATTTGTTATTTAAATGTGTGGAGGTGCTTTTGCTTTGGTTTTTCTGTTCTCTTTTTTTATTTCTAATGCAAAAATGAATTGTAGAAGATTCCAGATAATCTGTGACTGGTGTTTCTAATGCATTATGTTAAATAAAACTGATTTTATATTGTTACAAGGATAATTCTTCAATAAAGAATAATTTTTTCTTAGAAAACCTTTTCTTAAAAAATATACTGTCTCTTGACACTGTTCAGATGTAATACATTAAGACTTCAGTACTATTTTGCTGCATTTTTTTCTGAGTGCTAAATAGATATTGAGTCTATTGGTTTGCCTTTTTCTTTTATTCTGATTCTTTTCAAAAGGTCTCTTAAAGGCTTTGTCAATTCTTTTTTAGCTGTAATTTTTCAGGAACACTCACAAGGAAGGTTTGTCATTTCCATTTCTGATAGCACAGGCAGATGTTGCATGCATATATTTATGGCTTCTGTGGCTGTTATCTCCTCTTTGAGACAAACAGATCAGTTAGAAATATAGAATATGCTTGAAGAATATGAGTTAGGAAGACTGGTACCACAGTAAATTCCTGGCCAAATTTGCTGATGGTCTGTGCCTGTGTTGGATACTACCAGGTCAGTACTCATGGATTAGTGGATTACTGGTTTGTATGTGTAACAATAAGATAATTTTTTAAAATTGCTGTAAAAGCAGAGCACTGAGAGGCACATGGCTGGTGTTTCTTGTGAATTAGCATATACAATGCTTTCAGATACAGAAACCTCTTCTTTGGTGGTTGAGATAAGCATAAACGCCAAGGTTGTAATTCATATTGTGAACTTTCAAGTATTCTAGCATTTTTGAAAACTGATGAAATCACTATTGTGTCTAAAATAAAGAAATAAGATATAGCCAGGCAAATTCCTGAGATGACAGCTGTCAGAATTCCCATAATTTGGCTGGCACCAATTTTGCATAGTTTATGCAGTATATTTCACATTGCATTTGAATTCTTTCAGAACTGCCTTGATTGTTACTCCAAGATAAATTACATTTTAGGCAGCTCGGAAATTGGCTGTTGCCTTAGGAATATTATTAATAAAAATCAAGGCATTCAAAGTAAAAGATACACAATCAAATATTTGTCTGGGTTATGCACACAACTTAGGAATCTTGTTCAAGTTTGACTGATATGCTATTAGAATTATTTATTTGTACTTAAGACAAATAGTATTAATTTGTAGATTTCTGAAATTTACTAACTGTATCAATGTGTTAAGAAGGTACACCATATGAGTAAACCTGCCAAATCTGACAACAGGCCCTATCTCAGACTTCTCCCTACATATATGTCCTCTATGTATCTTAACAACAAAAATACGGAAATTCTTCTCTCAGATCTTGCCCCAATCTATGTCTAGTTGACCTTGCTTTTGACCAGCTAAACTCTTGGGGAGTGGAATCTTGCAGCTAAGTGTCAGGTACTCTGGATGAAGCCTTGTGCCAAAGTGAGATTGAACGTGTGATTATGGCCACACTCAGATATGCCATGACATCTGAGGATCCTTCGTGGCAATTTGTACAGAACACGAGTGATGTGTACTAATATAATATTAGCCATGCTAGTATCACAAGTCTGCATTTGGTCTTCCGACTCCTGCAGTGTATTTGATTTGGTTAAAAGAAAGTGCCAATCTCTGCCTATTACCTAAAAGAGAAAAATAATAATGTATATATGCAAAACACGAAGCCCAGTCTTTCCCAGTGAAAAAGTAAAATTGATGAATTAAATATCTTTCTTATCTATTTCAATTACATGAAGAATTTGGATGATTTAATAATGCATCTTTCTGTGAGTCTTGACTGACATTTATTGTTGCAGTCGTGGCAACACTCGCTGGTCATAGAATGATGGATTATTGGCGTCGCGCTCCTGTTGAAGGTGTTCCTTTCGGTCCTCAAATGCAGAATACTATGCAGAAGGCCATTAGTGAATATTACAACTGTGGTAGTAGAAGCATTCTGCAGTGTGGGCTATAGACAAGAATACTTTCATTTTCAAACATATTTTAGCTTTTTTAACATGTGAAGAATTTTTCTTGTTCCTGCAATTCTCCCCTTGCACCAGTAAAATTTGCTGACAAATGCAGTCTTATTTGCAGCCATTAATTCTTAGTTGCACAAAATCACCTGAACAGTTTTCCAACAAGATTATTTTTTTCATTTAAACGTAGCTTTTATGTACTCTTTCATTAATCATAAGGGCTGCTTTGGATTTGACTGGACTTACTAGGTCAACAGACCTTGAATTGGAGAAGATAGTTTTATGGTCTACTGAGAAACCAGTTTTACATGGAAATGAAATGCAAGAACAAGGGTTGGAAAATGTTAAGGCTGTGGTATAAAGTAAAACATACCTGTGTGAGCCAAGGACAGAATACTAGCCACTTTTAATTTCCTGACTTTTGTTAGCTTGTAATTCAGTGCTTTCATTTAAATGATTTTGCCTGCATTTTTACAGCTTATTTGGAGAGACGTATTGGCCAGCTTCTAAGCTACTGTATGCTGACAACAGTTAATCTTGTGTTTCTTTGTCTTTTAGTGAAACTCAAGATTCTTATGTTTATGTTGTTCTTATTTTTCATGATTTGTAGTATAATTAGGAGTGGCTGGCTTGGCTGTTTTGGTGCTTTGTACATATTAAGTTTCATTGCCCAGTATGTGGGAATGTAGACAGCATTTACCAGCTCATTAACCTCTTTAAATTGGCTGCAGAATGGACGATTTCCTGTCACCATCACAGGTCAGTGGATGCATTGCGTTCTAATGGACACTTTCTAGAATATTTGCAAATTGTTAAGCTACTACAGCATTGATTGATTGATTGATTGATTGGCATGATTTTTCTAATTTATGTGTTTTTTCTTCTAATTTATGGATTTTTTATGGGTGGCAAATCCAGATAAGTGGGTTAATGCTGTTTTTCTGAGGTCAGAAAGGCAAATCCTGACTAAGAAAACCTCACTAGGTGATCCTGTTCCTCTACAAAATGTAAATATTTTATACACACACATCACATTTCCAGGACAGTCAGTATAGAGAATGTTTGGACAAGGATGAAGTGCATATGACTGTGTGGTCTCACTGGTGTACTTGACCACTAGTAAGCATCTGCCCTGGATCTGTTGTTAGGAATTTAACAAGATCAGGAAGGTGGCCTTTGATTTTCTGTGTTAAAAGTAGTGTCCTTCACAAAAGCCATGATGTGTTTAATTGATTAAATCCATAAACCTTAATTGCTCAGTGGGCTGTGGCAGGGTTGACACCATCATTCTTTCAAATGTTACTCTTACTGAGTCATGGAAATTTGCATAGCTAGGCAATTTTGCTGTTCAGCTGAGCATTTTCAATCAAGTAGAACACATCACGAGAAAGAGCTTAAAAGTAGAAGATTCTAGGTTTGTATTAACTACAACTGGATACCTGAGTTTTCTTCTCTGAGTACTCACCTCCCTCATAAAGAGCAAACTTGGCGTTACCTTCTGTTAGTTTCGCAGCAAGTAGAGCTGAGTGATTCAGATTGTCATATCAGAACTTTTAAAGTCACTAAAGAACTTGCCAAAATAAGTCCCAGCCAATCAGGAGCATTGAGAGAGCAGACACTAATACTACAGTGATTAAATAAACTTTTGTGTTCATGTAGGCAACACATACATGGAACTTGCTTACAGGTGGCTGAAAACTAAGAGATATTGTGAGTCATGAAGTTAGCAGACCACAAAGCCCTTTATATTAGTTGTTAACTCTATCCAAGCTCTGTAAGATTGTCATGAAGACATGAGAAAGCTTTGTGACTGTCTTGCAATTCATTAATGATAGATGCTGTAGACTGATCACATAGGCTCATCAGAGTGTAATTTAAGATTCCAGAACACATCAAGAGGAGTCAATCTGCATGTCATACTGCAAAAATGAGATAGATGTCATATATTAGATTTTATGCATCAACCTAATAATCTTGTCACAAATAGTAGGACTTCTATCCAGAATTCTTACTTAAAGGAATGCCTTTGATTTGTTTGTGTCACTGAAAACCACAGTACAGATTACAGACTCAAAGCTAACTTTAAAATGTGCTTTTCAAGGTGCTTAGTGAAAAGAAACTTAGTTGCTTTTACTGAGTGTAATTTGTTTTAACTGGAAGTGTTTACTAAGCTGCTTTTTTCATAATTATTTACAGCTTGACGCTGCTGAAATCAAAATCCCTGTTCATCACAGCACTGAGACACATGTGCTCGTAACTTAAGGTTAATTGATCTGATAAATGGGTACTGAATATCTGTAGCTTTGTGTTGCAGTCATGATGTTCTCTGCTATTGGCATATTATGAGAATCTTCATGATTCCAAGGAATGTATAATTGGATAGAAATTTTTTTCCTGGCCTTGACTTATCATCATCATCATCATCATCATCATCATCATCATATTATATACCACATACTATGCTTTTATTTACATCTCCATTCTGTTCTTAATTTTAAATGTCACAACCAGGAACTTCTAGTTTTTTGTTATTGATGCAATGACTGAACTTAACTGTTCTATCACATACTGTCCATACGTTGTTATTATTGAAATTAGATTTCCCTGTTGACCTCAATATTGGAACAAGTTTGTTTTTTCAACTTTTGCTTGTACAAGTTGAAGTTGAGTGTTCATGACACTCATTAACCCCAAAAATGTATTTTATGTATCAGTATAGTTTGAAAATTCTCAGTCCATGATTTCTTACCTTATTTTTACTATGCTATATCATATTGCAGTTCACCTAATTTTATTTGATTTCCTTTTCTCTAATGCAGGGTTGGGAAGAAACTGTGGATGCTGCAGTCTCTTACTTGTTAAGAACTTGTTTGTCCAAGAGCTCCAAGGAGCAGGCCATGACTCTCAGCAGCCAGTTGTCCATGCCAAAAGATACCAGCAGACTGAAGAAGAACATCACCCTCTTCTGTGATAGATTGGCCAAAGGTGGTCGCCTTTCATTAAGTACAGACTCGGCCACTCAGCAAGCTGCTGTCATGCCAGGTAAGCCATAAAGTTCATGAATGTTCAGAATCCAAAATATTTATTTGCATATTAAAACTGAAAATTTTGCCCATTTTATTTTCTTGGCAGTTTGTTTTTCATTGATTGTGGAAGCCAAACATATTGGTGTTGCTGACAAGTAGAATGACTTAGGTAATAAGATAATTTCAAGTCTGAGGTTTTTTTCCCATTTTATTCAATGCTTACTGTTGCACAGTAATGCAGCAAATGAAACACACATGGTCATTGTTATGCTGAAAATTCTTATCACTTATTTCTTTTTGCTTTTCAATGGTATGTGTGCATGTGTATGTTTTTAATGTGATGGAAAAAGGAGGAGTGAAAAGTCCTGTTTTATTGCTAAAGAAATTAATATATTTGTTTTAGTGGCTTTATGGCATATCCATATGATAAATCATGAAGTAGTGATAGCACTAAATAAAAAAATCTGCAGCTTTAGAAAGTTCTAGTTGACTCGGTGATATCTCACAGAAAGCATGAAATTGAAGATGAAACTAATTTAAGTATGTGTTGACTAATATTTCCCATATAGAGTAAGAATGTGGGCAAGATTTCACAGTGCACAATGATTTACATGAATGTCATGGAATTAATATTTTTAAAGGAAATTTTATTCATGTCCTTTTCTGTATTCCTACTTTTTAGTTATAGTGGGAGCAAAGTTATACTTTTTCTGTAGAGTCTGAAGTTTAGGATCTTTGTACTGTTGCAAGACTTCTGCTGTTTTCTTCCAGTGAGATAAATAGACAGACTCTTAGTAAACATCAGATACTCCTGGTGACTTGGAAACAGGTATTTTTTCCCCCTCTTTCTGCTCCAAATCTGGATTGGCTGTTCACTCAGTTTCATAATCTCCTAAACCACTATGGTCTTTGACCTCAATACCTTCCTTCTCCTACAGCAGTCTTCACATATGTAAGGGAAAGTTTGTATTTTATATATACATCATGCTTAAAATTGGGAGTTCATTTTGTTGGCTTCATGGATATTGTTTTTGATAAAGATTGGAGTTGTGTTAGGGCAGCATCTTGATTATCAGTATTTTGCTTTCCTACATTACAAACAATAATTAAATTCTTATTTAATATAATATGAATGGTCTGTACAACGTTTCAGCAACTCAAAAGTCCTTGTTATGAGCAGCCCTCCTTTGCATGTGCCACTATAAATGATCTGGTAAAACAGCTGCAGACTATGCAGTGGTAGAAATTCCATAAACATATATTAATTTACTTTAGTGTTACACTGTTGCCATATCTGGAACCAGACCCATAATCATGTGAAGTCAGGAAGTGAGGCAGAATAACTGTCATAGTAGCTTTACAAATTTCTTTTCGTATTTCTTTGCAAGACTAAAATATGTGTGGAGGGCATTTAATTTGTTGAACTTTGATTATATAACCATTGTTTTTTCTTCTAAGAATTTTGAAAAGGTGTGAATATCTGCAGTTCAACTTTTTCCACCTAGGCTAATAAGGTGAATTGATTTAATAAGGAAATTCACTTCTTCCTATTCAGTTGACTAGTGTTATTGAGTTCAAGGAACTATGCAATTAGATTATGATTCTGTTTGGAAAGGAGTAAAATTTGTAAATATTATAAAAAAATAAGAAGAAATATTGCTCTTGATAGACTTGGCATTTACTCATTGACTGTTGAAAGAATATAATTTTTGAAAGAGGTTGAAATTAAAAAATATTATGTTAATTAATGAGAAGCTCATTAGAGAGAAATACTTGTGTCAAATGCTCAGAATAGCATAGTAGTTACCCTCCAGCAGGATATGGTGTGTGATTTGAAACTCTGTGTGTTTGTCTTTGAACGAACTGAGAAAACTTGGAACTTCTTTTTGAGAATAAAGGTTTTACTGACACTTTTTAAAGATGTTTGTCTTGTCACCTGTTCAGGTTTTCTCTGGCCATCTCTACCTTGGCAAGTAATGTGGTGTGTTAGAAGCAGATCTGAAGGCAGAAGGAGTTGAGGCTGGCAACATGACTTGTATCATCTCTGTGTTTCAGAACGAGCTCTGTGCCTGTACTGGTTCTTCATTAGCAGTTGGAGTGCCCTAGGTACCTTCCTGGAATTCATCTGCCTGGTTAGATTTACCTAGAAGAAATGAATTCCTATGCTCAAGACCACTCCTCAGTGTGAAAACAGTGCCGTTTAGTGGGGATAATAAAAAAATATTTGACTCAGTGTTGAGTCCAGCTAAAAGTACTGTTGTGTTTACACATGGAAGAAATTGAGAATGATGCCTTATAAAGGGAAACCAGTATACAAAATACTTGTGCTGTTGAGTCAAGAGCTCTTTGATAATGCCTAGAAAATAGAGGAACTCCTTTTCCCAGCCCTTAAAGGACAGACTGGAATAGGTAGAGGAGAACAAGGTAGAACCCTATGTGGAGAGGGAGACTGAGAATCGTATTTGTATCTGAGGATTTATGGTTAAATACTGGATGGTAATGTAGGGGAAAGTTCTTCAGCATGTTTAAGCTCCAAGCCAACCCAAGGATGGTCCCATAATTATTCAGTAGGGTAACCAGCATTAGCCTGAGGATTTTGTTCAATGGCACTTTTCCTTAAGCCCATTCTTTTTCTTAATGATGAAAACCCCTTTTTCCATAGCAACCAACTTTTAAAAATTTCTTTTAAAGTGCCTAGGACCCTTCTAGTATTGCAGCACTGTAGCAGTAGACTCAATTGCTAGAAGTTATATTTAATATGTTCAAGATGGTGTACCCTGAAATCTAAGGAAATTGCCTGAAGCCACATTGAAAAGCTGATGATTATCTTGAAGTGTGCAACTATTTGAAAGATACCTTCAAAAGTAGTTGTCAGTATTTGTAGTTAATCCAAAAGTATATGTTAGAGGTAGACCATGGTCTCTCCTGGGTCTGGTTTTGTTCACTATTTTCTTCAATAGCTTCAGTGATGGAATATGGGCATGAATGTTAAAATTGTGGCTTTGCAACAAGCTTGCAGTAGTTGAGGCATATGAGAGAGCAGTAATGCTGATCTTGATAAATTAGAGAAGGATCTAAAGTTATTGAGATGATTTTCAGTTGAGACAAATGCCAAGGACTCTAGCAAGTAAGAATCTGACAAACTAAAATTTGAGAAATAATTCCATAAGCGCTATTGCTATAGGATAGGCTCATGGGGTTATATTGGACCATCAACTGAATAAAAGTCAGCAATATGTTTCCACTAAAAGTGAATTCTAACTTTGGGTTGTAGTCATATGACTTTTAATGAGGAGATATGATTATTTCTTTCTATTCTTCATGAGTAGGATTCACAGGGGAGCACAATTTAAGGAAAACGTAGAAAAATTGAATAGAGTTCAGTTTTGTTTCTTCTGAGGGAAAAATAAAGAGAAATTTCAGGGGGGACATGATAGTTTTCCAGTATATAAGGTGTTCTTATATGGGTGATTAAAATTTAATCAGAATCATTGGCTAAATATGATTATAACTGTAAACCACATCAGGCTATATCATGTACTGTGTTGCCTTTGGCAATGCATAAATGGCTGGATGAGAGGAACAGTGAGGGGTTAAGGGAGTGGTGCCAACCCAAAGTGTGGGTCAGTGCCAGGGAAGTGCTTGGAAAGGTGCTGTAGACCACCCACATTGTCATGTATTGAGTTTAATGGGTGTGAGAATTTTTAGCATAAATCCTGATGACCTGCAGTGAGTTAATTCTGTAGCTTTAATGGTCTCTTATAATATCTGTGTTTTGTGCAGAATTGCTTTTAAAACCTTGATGCGTATTAAGTGTGGGTGTTTGAAGACTTGTTTAGATGTCAGTCTGATTGGAGGTCTGTTTACAATATTGCTTCACCCATATTTTGGGAAGCTCGTTACTCTTCGACTGCTTTTCCTATAATAGTTCCTGATGTGATGTGCAAATAGTGCCTGTATCAGTTCAAGGCTTTGTTCAAGCAAGGATTTTTAAATTTAAATAAGGACTTTATTTTTCTTTAGACTATCCTTTTTCTTCTGCCTTGTTTTTTTCAACTTCAGTATTTTTTATCTCTTGGCTTCATTAGGAGATCATTGTACTGTGCTTTAACATGATTTACTCACATAGTTGAATATAACTGGAGCAGTAGGAAAAATATTACTTAACTGGAAAGTCAATTACTTATCTCCATCACTGAAATCTGTGGAATGCCAAAGACTGTCGTCTTCCCAGATGGCTTAATCCTTGGAACTGAAATTATAAGGAAAAGGATGAATATTTTGCATCCAGGAAATAGGACTTACAAATAGTTTTGTGTGAGTGTAATATTTGAAAGTTATATAAAGTTAGAGTTAGAAGGCAAGATGACTGCCCATCTAGTTTTCCCCTTTCTGTTTCAATGGGGTTAAGGGATTCAGAACATCAGTGTCAAAGTTTATCTGAACTCTTAAACACCTTGAACGATATCTTGATAGCTGTTATAGCTGCTTACTGTCCTTGTTGGAAGGTTTTCCTAATATTTGATATACATGGTTTTTCCTGCAGAGTGTTTTATTGTGAATATTGAAAGTGGAGCTGGCAGTTAATTATGTTCTTTAATTGTTTAAAACTTTGGAATGTTTTTAGTACATTCCCCCAGTAACTTTTCTTTTATATTAATTGTGACAAAATGCTAGCATTCTTTTTATGAATTAGTTTCAATCTTACTCTTTGTTTTCCAAAATGGAATACTTTTCCTTTAGTCTGTGCAGGAAGTATGTTGTACTTTACTCTGCCCTATCTCAATTATAAGACCCTTTTCTACAAATTTGTTGCCTAACCAGATGTTTCCTATTCTGTATTTATACAGAATCAGCATGGTAGTGTTTACTTGACTAGATACTTTTTTAAATAGTTTTTTAATTTATCAAGTTGATTAAAATTTTACTTTGTATAATAATATTTCTATATTTCTATCATTAATAATATACCATTTATATTATTAATGGGTAAATGCAAACTTTAAAGGCAATGTTCTTTATCACATTAAGTATGTATATGCACCCAGAATCTATATTCATACTTTAGAAGACAGATTTTTCTAGGCTTTCTTTTCCTTGCATAAGCTTATAAAAACCTGTTTTCAAAATCCTGTGATGGTATTTATGAGTGAATATGCCCCTTTGAAAGCTATTTTCTTCACTGGAGAACTGGGATGAAACAGAATGTGTCATATTCCTTAAGGAACTCTCTGTTTACATGCTATTAAACTTGGGGAGAATGTTAGCACTAATTGGAAAAACATGTGGATTTGAGATCCTGAGAGAGTAATATTAATTTATATATGAGAATTAGACATAAATATTGCTGCAAGTTCGTAGTCCACTGAGTGTATCTGAAGACTAGTAATAGTTTGATCTGAAGAAATAGGATTTTTGTAGTTGCAAATTCCTCTCTTACACCCTTAATTATGAATTCTTTATTGGTTAATAGTGGAAGGGAATGTGCAGTATAAGTCAAGTTCTCCAACTTTAATAGACTTAAATTCAGAATATCTTGAAAAATATAATGACTTACATTTGTACTCACACAGGTTCCAGTCTGTGTTTGTAATGTTATCTTGGTAGCAATTACAGGAACTTTTTTTCCCCTGGAGAAGTTAGAATCATGTAGTTTGAATTTCAAGTAGCCTGAAGAAGGCACAGATACAGAAGTTGGCCCTGAGGCCCAGACAGTGCTTTTGAACCACCAGCAGATACCTGAAAAATCATGTGAGGCTAACAGAGCATGGTTTGAGATCTTTTCCTGTAACTTAAGTGTTGTGAGCTTGAGACCATGAGGCATTGTCAGTTTTGTGTAGCCCCTCATGGTGGTGCAAAGAAGTTTATAAATGTATGGCTTGTTTCTCACAAATGTGACACAAGTCCAGTGCTGTTTTTTTCTGCAGAAGACTATAGTCCATGATGAAATGTGATTCTCACTTAAGATATTTTCCATATCTTTTCTGTAGGAATAAGATATTGAACTACTTTTTTGTTATTCCTTTAGTAACCCTTAAAGTAATGTTTTTAGATTTTTTTGTCTTATTTTAGTTTCAATATATTGGATATTCATAAAGCTTTTTAGGACTGCTTATTAAATCTATGTAAGGAAGAGTATTCACAAAGGTTGTTGAAAGTACTTGAAAGTAATTTGTAGACCTGAGCACTGTTCAGTGCTGACTGATGAAACTGGGGGGTCATTGATCAAATTAGATTCAGCTTTTTACCCATCTTTATCATAGTACCCCTCACCCATTTCCACTATTCCCTACTGCTTCCGTTCAGGTAGCATTTACAAAGGATATTGGTAAATATCTTTGAATTCAGGAAATCTAAACCTTAATAATGGTGCTTATTTCTCATTGAAAATCACTTTGCTAAGGATGTTTTTCTTAGACGTGTCTGGAGGCTTTTACTGCCCAAAGGACTCTGTCAATTAATTCCTACAGATTTCTTGGCACAGGCCCTTAAATATGAAATAGACATTAAGTGACTTTAACTGTTGTAAGGCAAACTCTAACTCATCTTTTCTATCTTCCTTAAAATCATACAGGTTGATCAATTAAATAACTCTATGGATTTCCCTGGGAAGCGAGTTGTTTGCAATCAATGAAAAAGTATTTTTCTTAATGTATAATATAAAAACTGAACTACTAATTTAAATAGAAAGACAGGAAGATTTTTCTTACATTTGCTGGCTAAATTTATTTAATATATGTATATGAAGTGTAGCTATGTATCACTGAAGTATTGCATACATTATTCTTCATTTTCTTAAGTGCTCAGAATTTGTTTTTGTCTGTTTTGAAAGTTAATGCATGTTTGAAGGTTGAAAGGTTGTGTACTACTTGTATTGAAACGAAAACAGATCTATCATCACTGTATAAGTCTTTTTGAAATTCCCATATTTTTTGTATTGCCTTAAGACATACATTTGGTAAAATACGTACTTTCTGTCTTCTCCTTTTAGTTCTTCTTTCTGGTAAGGCTACTAGTAGTAAGGCTCTAATTCTTTTTTTTCCCCATCTGGTTTTCCTCAATTGTTTTCTGTATTTCTCTCTACATTTGGCTTCACTGGTTTCCTTCTCCATCCTGTGCCCTTTGATATCCATACAACTCCATGCACAGTCCCTTCACTGTGATTGCTGGAGCAAGTACCCCCATCACTAGCCACCCAAGGAAGTAAATGAGTCCAACAGAGAGAGGCAGCAACAAAAGGATAGGAAGACCTTTTCCTGGTCAGCTGTCAATCTGGGGCCCCCAAAGCAGTAACTGCGGGGAAAATCCTGTGGTACCAGTCTGGATCTATCAGGCTAGGAGATTTTTACAAGGTTTGACAAAGGTGTAACAGAGACTAAATTCTTAAACGGTGCAATCACTGTGTAGTTCTGTGTCCAATTTGTGCAGCTCTGCATGGCTGAACAGTTTAAACATAACTTTCTTCTCTCCATCTAACTGCAATGATAATCACATAAGAATGATAAGAGCAAAGAAGCTGCTGTGACTCTTGCAGCCCTTAGCCTTGCCATGTGCTCCTGTTATATTGTGTTGGGTGAGCTAACAATGAGACATGATATACTATATAATGGAACATGATACAATGCTGCAGCTTGAATTTGACTTCTAGTTCTTTGTGTTAAAAATATTTCTTCAGAAAATTATCAGCTGTTCACAATGGACAGTTCTACCTTAATGTAAAACCCTAGAAATAAGTGAATAGTAATATATCAAACATTTAAAACTAATTGTTTGGGTTCTGTTTTTGAGACTATGAGAAAATGTGTCCCTTGTCCCATAAAGCTGATTTAGTGAAAAGGAAGGGGAGTAGCAAGTCATTAGGGAGAATTTTGGGAGAGCTTACAGCAACAAGTTTTTGTGGTTCCTTAAGAAAATCTTAAGAACAGTTTAGTGGAGCCAGAAAGTTGATTGCTTGGCTGTCTGATGTTGATCTTTACTCCTTGTAATTTCTTTCCATTGTAACTTCCTTAGCTCTTTAAAACTTTTGTTTCTATTGTTTTAGTAAATTTAGTTATTTATTTATGTGGAAAGGAAAATTGAACTGTGCAGAAGATAAGTGGTGTTCCCAAGGTCATACTGTATTACCTGTGTATAAACAGAGTTGAAATATGCCTTGCAGTCTTGTGTCATAGCTCCTATGTACAATTTTTTTAGGTGTTTTACTGTTAAAACACAGATTACAGATTAATAGATTGTGGTGAGCCTAACAACACGTTGCAGCCTGTTCTTACATCATTTGGCTTGGTTCAGGTGAGCACACTGAAAACTGGAAATCTGAATATCAGATGTGGGAAGAAAGCAGGGAACAATGTCTGAGGTGGTCTTTAATTTTAATTCACTTTGTCAACTTTCATCACCCTGCAGGACTCAAATGATATTTTCCCAAGTGGTTAATTTTCAGGGATTATGTAAATAATGGTAAAGCATTGGAATTTTTTTAAATTGAAATGAAAGCACTGATAGAAAATATATGCTTTTTTTTTTCCAGGGCATTCCAAGTTCCAGTGTTGTGAAAAGGGGAAAAATAAGATGGAAGAGTAACAAGACACATTTTTTTGTAGGGTTGTGAAAAGGTTTTTATTACGTTGTTTAGAACATCTCCCCTCCTCAATTGATATTACAGCTGGCAAAAACCACAGGGGAAAGGAGTACAAAGGTTAAGAAGGCTAAAGCAATAACATTTTTTAAAAAATGAATAATTTAAAGAGGAAAATGTCATGCATAATGAATAAAAAAGAAATCCCTCTTGAGATTTGGGATTCATTCATTTGTGGTACTATGAAATTTAGTTGGCAGTATTGCAATTCCAACTTGCCTCAACTAAGTACGGTTCGGATCAACACATTAGTGCCTTGGTGTGCACAATTCTATTGCTGGCTCTTCGTGTTGAAATTAAATTTTAATATGTCCTACTTAAGTATAAGTGGTCACAAATGATTCATAATGTTGAGGTAAGCTTTTGGTGAAAATAATTGTCAGTTGAAAAAATTTCCCCTAATGATCCTGCTTGTCACTGGACTTTATTTTCTGTGTTGTTTGAAACCTTTAGAGACCACAAGCAAAAATAAACTTCTAAAATCTGCATTAATAAGGTAATTGTTCAAAACTACGGAAAAAGTATTGCTAATGGAGAGAACTGTACAGTCTCTGATCTTCCATTTCAGAAGATTCAATAGTAGCAGGTAAAAAAAGTAAAGCTAAAACCTGGATAGTTTTTTTAAGAGGCTGCAAAAATTATGTCATTTTTTAAAAAATAAAGCCAAACTTTAATAATGTAGCATAAAAATTTTATTTAAGGTATGATATTAATGAAGATTCAGTCTTGTATATCTAGTTAGTCTTTGGATTTCCACTTACCAGGTTTCTTGGTTCCTCTAAGCTTTTGGTTCCTGTGATATTTGAAGAACAGCCTATGAGAACAGCTTATATGCTGAAGTGCACTGGTATTTGTACATGACCCACAGGCATTTGAAGACCATAATTAGCTCTGCAGTTTGCATTACATTACTTTTCATTTCCAATCCCTATCTGGACAAGACCTGCAAAAAATTACAGGGATTGGCTACTTTTCTTAAGTACAACCATGGCAAATTATTCATCGACAAATAATTAGAAGCAGAGAGATGATACAGATGAATGAAGCAGTATATGTCAAGTATAATGACTTATTGAGTTTCTTCTGACTGGGAGTAGCATCCTTCTGTCAGCAGAGATGCAACTGTTTACACATCAGGAGATGTTGTGGCCATTATTTCAGGTACCACAATCCATTTATTTTGCATTTGCTTTTCTTCTTGGTTTCCTGGCACATTTAGGTTGAGTAAATCTGATTCTCTTATGCTGCCATAAATTAGGTGCACCTTAGCTGAAATTGCTAGTGTTAATTATTATAAAATGTCCTAAGCTAGTGTGCCCAGAATGAGATAGTTGTTTGCATAATTATTTTTTGTATATGTTATCACTGAATTTGTCTTACATCCTTTGAAGGTCTGTTTAGTCTTCAGTTTAAAAAAAATTAAAAACCCGCTTGAATGATAAGGTATTAATGTTATTTTTTCTTAATATTCAGGTCACTTTAAAATGAAGGTGTTTGTATATGTGGGATTGATTTCATCATTTCTATTACGTAGGCAGTGTAAGTAACATGTGCGAGTCTATGGAGCCCTGTGGTGAATTAACAGTGTAAAACTATATGTACATCACTAACACCATTTACAGTGTATTTGCTCTTCCACATTACCATAAAGGAGTCCAATAAATCTAAACTTAGTGAAAATTTCATATTTTGTACATGCAGAACTGATTTTTCAATTACTTCAGACTTTTTCAGAGCCTAATCCAAATCCTGATGAAATCTGTGGGAGTTTTTCCATAGACTTCAGTAAGCTTTGGCTCAGGCCCCCACTTTTCAATTTTTCAAACAGATTTGCCAAAAATCTGCAGAGAGCCAGGCACTTGGAAAGTTTTTACTTGCAAAGTACAGCTGGTTTTGAGTTGCATACAGGAAAGTTCCCAGTGCTTTCTTGAAACAAAAAAAAAAGTAGTTTTAAAGGTCTTTTAACTTTAGGTAAAAGAGTGGCTTTAACATTTGAAGCTGAAATTGCCTTGGGTCTTAGTTTAAGCATGACAAACTCTGTACTAGAAGATTGTTTTTAAAATGCATAACTATATGATAAAAAAAACCTTTAAACTGCAGTTTTAGTATAACTTTAGCTAAAATTTTTTTGGGTTATGAGTTTCAGAGGGCCAGGGATGTCTGTACTAATAAATGATTTCTCTTTTGTTACGGCTTTTAAAAAAATGTTTTCTTTTTTTTTTTCTTTTTCTTTTTTTTTCTTTTTTTTCTTTTTTTTTCTTTTTTTTTTTCTTTTTTTCTTTTCTGCAGTGGAAAACTACACTGCAATTAAAGAATTATTCCCTGAGGTTAATTGCATTAATTTGAGAGCGAGCTCTTGAACTTCAGGGAACATATAACCCAGCTAGATCCATCCGGTGATATAGGGTAGTTTTCAGTGCCTCTGGGTGGTTGGATCCCAGATTTAGAGGTAGATGTGATTGGACATGCTGGGTTTTAGAGAGCGTGGGACACAGCCAGTGCCTCGGCAGGCGTCACTCATACCCTTGCATATCAGCCCAAGGATTAAAACAGTGCCATTTTAAGGTACCATCTTGGGTTGTGGGTGACAGTCAGTGAGGTGTAGAGTCTCTTTCAATTTCACTTTTATTTTTTGTCTTTTGAGTGATAACCTCTAGCACAGATTGGATGCAGATCTGGCTGCAGTAATGTTCCTCAGTAGCTGCATTGTGAATTGCACCCTCTTGGTCTTGATGGATTTTTCTCAGGGAGAAAATGGGCAGCATCTTCCTGAATCTGAATGCCTGATATTGTTGCAAAGCTGTGTATCGTCAGTATTAAGCTTGCAGTTTTTTTTTTATTTTTCTGGACTTTTAAAGAATGAGAGCATATTCCACTTTTTGTGAGCAGTCAGCTATTAAGTCTATTCATGAGCCTGGTATCAGTGGTTCAGCTAATGTTCCCATGGTAAGTGAAGGTCCATAAATTCATGTTTCTCTTGCCCCTGTGTTTATTCAGACTTGCCCATCCCTAAAACTTTGATCTGGTATCTGAGCTGGAAAATGTCATCAAATGTCATCAAATCAAACATACGGTGCTTCATCACTCTGGCAGATTTAAATTTTTTTTTAAAATAATTCTTTTTTTCCTAATTGTGTTCTGGCTGAAGCACAAAGACTGATGATAACAGGGCATGCAAAAGGAAATCTAGTTAATAAACTTGAATCCTTAAGGTTTTGTTTCTATTAGTTACACTTTGAGAAAAGGACTTAGTTCACCTTCTACTAATTAGAATATTGCTAAAGAACTAATAAAAAAGTAATGTGTAGTTAGCTACATAATGCTGAAGTACTTTTTTTAGGTTTGTAAAAGCCTTCAGCAAACTGGTAAAAACGGCAGGCTTGAGGAGTTTCATGTGATTACCATGGTAGGCTGCATATCTGGTGGGTGTTTGCGGCATAAGTGCAAATACCACAGCAGGGTGCATTGCCAGGAGCTCTCTGTCTTTTGATGAAAGATGTACTTTATTAATTCTGACCCTAACCAAAGCTTGACTTATTCCACTTTAAGAAAACTAGATAACTGTAAATTAGAGATATCACCAAAAAGGGTTTTATTTCAAAGTTGGGAAATGATTAGGGGGATGTTCCACTGTTTTAATTGAGTTTCAATTTTAATGACTTACTGTCTTCTATGTAACAATAAACAGCTGTGCCACACTCTGTGTTTCAAAGAACATTTACTCAGCCTTTAAATTTACCATTAAAGATCAAAGAGAAAGTCTGATGTATATGAATGATGAAGGATGCCTCAATTCAAATGGATGGGTGAATAGAAATAGTGCAACTAGAGGTAATAAATATTATGAACAACCTTTTTAATGTAAGTTATGTGGTGCTGAACTATATTAAATTTTACAGCTGCACTTAGAAATCTTTTGTAATTATCTTAAAACTGTATCAGAGTATTGATAAGCATATGTTTCTTCTAGCACTTTTTTCAAATAAACTTTTCTGTCAAAACTGAGGGTTTTTGAAGTGAAAATAGTTGCTGGTGACATTCTTGAAATCAGCTTATAAATAAATGGATGCTTGAATTACATATAGGGATTTGTGGAGGACATTTCAGGGTAAAATCTTGTTGAACGATCAGACTTTACAATCTTAAAATCTATTTAAATAGATATGAATTAGTTGGGTTCTGTTTTCTCTAAAATGGAGCAGGTTTCTTGTAACCGGAGTAGTCATTAGGGGTATTAGGTTGCTGTTCAGAGATGCTTAAATGAAGTTATGAACTGACTTTCTCATTTGAATCAGGTCGTTAATAAAGCATGGAACAATGCGACAGGAGTTACGCAGGAGATTAAAGTTAGTGCAATAAATTATGTAAGATATCCTGGGTCTGGTTACATTTTACCAGAAAGTTGTTGAGATGGAGGAGATTCTGTGGAGTAATGTAAAATAGACTCCAGCCAGATATGATGAAGCAGTTAAAGATGTTAAGATCTAGAAAGGGTCATATAACGTGTTACAGACAGGATTTTCTCATGCTCCTGTGATTAAAAGTCCTTCTGAAAGTAAGACAAGTTCTTATGATGCCTTTGGCAATAAACAACAGTCATGTTTCCCTACAAAGGACTGTATTGGCAGAATTAATACTTTGCAATAATATCCCAGTCTGAGGAGAAAAAATGAAGCAGTTGTGCTTGGTTGCTTCATTTAATTAGTTATCAAGGGAAAATGCTTGTTGTACAATTTTACAACAGATTTCTCAAATATTTCCAAATAAAAAATACTGGTGTCTGTGTCAAAAAGAGCCTTGTTTTTGGTCATTTTTGCAGCACATTAAAACCAATTTTCTTCTAGCTTAGTGTGAAATTGATTCTCATGTGGATAAGTTAATTCTCTTTGGCTATTGAATTGCATATACATGACATAATTTTGGTTAGTGTAGTTACAGTGTATATTGTAAACCCTGTGAAGAAATAGAAGAGGTGTTCAGTTATACTACTCACAGTTAATCTACTCTGAATTTGGGTCCATGGTATGTAGAAGATATTCCTTCCAGTGCATACTTTGTAATTCACGGTAAAGTAGGAAGCTTTTTTTGTAACACAACATTGCCAAACCAAGAAAGCACTTTATTTGTTGGGTCAAATAATTCTTATTTAATGCAGGTACGCCACTTCAGCGGGCAGGACCATCAGTGGTTGGGAATAGGTGTTAAAGGAGTGATAATCATTCATTTGCAGACCTGTGGTAAGGTTATGCTAAGGAAAGCATTATTATGTCTGGCACATTTGCTAATATGAAGGAAAGATCTTTGTTGTGGATGCTGCTTATGATATTATATTTTTGTTAGTTGAAGAATTTACCTTAGTAGAATGAAAAATGAATAGTTATAGAGGTATATATGATTAAGACTCAGCATGATAGGCTGCTTTAAGAAATTCTTGGCAGGTGCAGCAGTCTGGTCCTTCTGAACAGTGAAATAACTGCTTTGATCAACAAGATAAGGATGAAATCCTGGCCCCACTGAAGTCACTGGGAGTTTTGCCATTGACTTAATTTAGTCAGGATTTCTCCTGTTTACTTGACAGTTCTCTGTTACTGTTGTACAAACATTCATGTAGTGGTTGGTAACCTGACTTAGCAGAATGCATGAAGGCAAACCCTGAAGTAGACTTCTTTTAAAAGTATCTTCAGAGTCTGAATTCACATCAAGTGGGTCTTTTTTCAGTATTTGGATGAAAGGAAGGTACAGAATGTGTTTTTTAACTTACTGCAGATTTGATGTTAGTAGAAAGGAAAACACAACTACGAAATTCCGTTCTGGGAAGAAAAAATCTAGAGGACTTCAGAAGCCTCGTTTTTCCTTGTAACTTTGATGGTGTGATGGCAGTACTGTACTTGTCTTTGCGACAAGTACAGAGGCAAAAGTATAGAGAAAATATGAAAATTGCATTGATTTATTTCTATTTATTCCTACTGAGCACCAATAGGAAACACTCAGCATGCAGTATTAATAGCTGTCCCAAACCCTTTGCAAAGACTGACTTGAGCAAATCCCACAAATTTGTTGAAATCTTCAAAGGAGAAGAAGGTAAGGATCAGTTGGGGAAGAGAAGAAATAGAAAGACTCTGAAAGTACTTATTACTTTCAGTTATGTGTTGCATATGTTGCAAATCAAATATGAAGAATCTAATGATATGTTAGCACTTATACCATAGGCTTTTTGTGTAATTGGTATTTAACAAATTCAGCCGTTTAGCTGGTACACAAAAACCCCCACAAGTGTTAGAGAGTCTGGAGGATAAAATAGACAGTTTGCTTTAAGTAGCATTTCATGTTAGAGAAAGTGCAGATGCTGCTGCAAGATGTATTATATTTCCATAATCAGTGGTAGATAACAAGAATTGTTTAACAATCCATATCCTATGTGTGCACTTAAGACATGGGCAGATCAATAAAAAAGCATTAAGCCTGGTGCCAGCTGAAGATACTATACCTGCAGGCTGTTTGGCTACATAATGGAAACTGGAGCTGGATTTCAGTAACTCTATTTCGGTAAATAATTATCTATACAATGTCTTTTCCACTTTCTTCCAATTTCTCTTTTAGTTCTGGGTCATTTGGAAAGGAAAAATTTATATTTAGCCAATGGAGTTTCTTTTTTAGCTTTTCTAAGAAATATTTTTTTCTATATATGGATTGAGTATAGCTAGTGCTTTAATGTAAATGATGTAGTGCTTCATAACAATAATATAACCACTTTATCTTTTATTTGAAGTTAATCTTGGGTTCATCTGTTAAAATTAATTAGGAGAATCTTTCTCAAGCCTTTGAAAACCTCTAATTTATTGTCATATACTCAGTGTTGAGGGATGTGTTGCATTCTAGATACTGGTCTGATTTAGTAAATTTTCAATGAGGAAGAAAGTACATTGGCCTGCAGGGAACTGTTTATTGAATATGAAATCATGATCAAAACTTGAAGTTGCAGAAAAGAACAGAGTTAAAAAGTGTTTTAACCATGTTCAGAGGGAACACTGAATCTTCAATGTGACGTACTCTCAAGACAGGCTACCATTGCTCTGCTTCACTTGGTATAGTACACATGGCCAGATTAAAGCAAAGAGGTAGAGAACACTTTTTAACCAATGAAATGTATCCTTGGCCTTTATTTATTCTCTGTTTGAGGTCATTAAGCTTATTTTATGGTGGGGAGCCAAGACAACCTATCATGTTTCAGTAATCTTGAGAGAAGATTACTTGAAGAGAATCATAATGCCACAGTCAGCTTGACTATGCAACAAATTCTTTATATGAACACAGACTTTCAGTGGAAGGAAATTAAGAAGCATGATGTTTACATAGTGGGATTTTTTTTTGGTAGTTTGTGGGGTTTTTGGTGGGTTGTTTAATTATAGGAATTGTCCCCCATCAAGTTACTGTTTTTAATGAAGGAGTTCAGATCTGACCAATGTCTTGAGGAATTTTGGTGCTATTGGAGTAAAAGTTGATATTAAGTCCAAAAAACCCGCAACCCATCAGACGAAATGATGTAATTGTTATTTCATTTTGAATACTTCTTCTGTCTAATGATATGAAGAGGACAATATTTGATAATAGTCTTTGTGGTAAATTTGACTCTAAAATATTTAGAATAGCTTCAGATATCCCACAATTTGGGCACTTAGAGATTGCTGCTGTTAATGAACTGTCAAAAGGAGTTGATATCACATATCATGGGTGTGAAGTCAACAAGCTACCGTGATGATCTTTGGTTGACATATTTTTAGATGGTCTTTGGTTTGCCACTCAGATACAGGTATTATCTAGTTAGTTTCTTTGAAGTAATGTACAAGTAGAGAAAGTATGGCTAGTAAGTCAGTGCAGTGGCAAGATAGTTTAGAGAAAGAAGAGGTCGACTGTAAAAAGAACCAGTAAAAGAAAGGTTATGTTGCTGAAGTATAGGAGAAGCAGCAGGCATGGTGAGTAGCTTCATAAAGTCCACCAAATAATTTAAAGCATATCAACATTTGCAAAATCCTAGGTTTGTTTGAGAGTGGCTTTAAACAATAAAAACCAATTTTAAATAATATTTGACTTTCCAGACCAAGTAGTGTTTATAGCCTAAAAAAAGGGATACTAGTATATTCTTTTGGTCTAGTTCTGTAAGAGCGTGTATTGAGTATTGCTTGGCTGGGTTTTGGTAGCAGGGGGCTGCAGGGGTGGCTTCTCTGAGAGGCTGCCAGAAGCTTTCCCCATGTCCAACAGAGCAAATGCCAGCTGGCTCCAGGGCAGACTCATCTCTGGCCAAGATCCAGTCCATCAGGGATGGTGGCAGCACCTCTGGGATAGTGTATTTAAGAAGGGGGGAAAAAATCTATTAAACTGCAGCTGGAGAGAGGAGTCAGAATGTGTGAGGAAAACAGCTCTACGGATGCCAAGGTCAGTGGAGAAGGAGGTGGTGTACTCCAGGTACAGGAGCAGAGATTCCCCTGCAGCCTGTGGTGAACACCATGGTGAGGCAGGCTGTCCCCCTGCAGCCCAAGGAAGTAGATGGTGGAGCAGATTATCCACCTGCAGCCCATGGAGGTGGATGTGCCCAGAGGAGGTTGGGACCCCATGAAGAGTCTGGCCTGGAGCAGGCTCCTGGCAGGACGTCTAAACTAGTTTCTTCTCTTTTTTTCTTGACTGGTGTGATTGGGCAAAGCAAGCCATAAGATCTCTCCAGTTTTGTGTTATTTGTCCAATACATTTAATTGTATTTGGAATAGTATATTTCATAATTTAGTCTTTATCTTGCTTTGTATACTTTCCTTGAAGATGAGGTAGACATTTCTAAATTATGTTTTATTTAAAATAAGCATTACAAACTGTATATTTAAGTTGAAATAGACTCTAGCATGTTCTGATGTTGTACAAACAAAGAAAAATGTGGAGGCGAAGGGAAGTAGGGGCTCTCCTTTGTGTACAATTTTCACTTAGTACTTTAGCAGATTTCAGGGTACCCCATCACATTTAGAAATATAGTATGTTTTAAAAATGAGTGGGCCCTTGTCCTGGTCAAGCTACAAGATGATCATTAAAACCTAGAGAATTAAATAAGCATAAGGGATAAAAGTAGCAGACTGAGAGCATCACTTACTCTGTCACTTACTTTATTTATTATCTGAGACAGTAGCAGCAATATCAGCTTTTAAATAAAATGAAACAGAACAGTTAATCCTGTGCTTTCTCATATAAAAGGCCACTTTGTTTCAAACATAGCATTTTTATTGTAAAAGCAGACCTAGGTTTTTACAACAACAACAACAAAAAGCCTGAATTTGAAGAGTTCTCCCTAACTATTAATTATCTTCTAGTGGATGTAATTCATATTATGACATTAGTCAAACTGAATCTTTTCCCCCTCTCTGAAAAGTTCGGTGCCAGTAATCTCCCCAGTTATTAGAGATTTTTGGTTTTTCAGATCTTCAGGTACCTTCAGATCAGAAGATACTTTGCAGTTTGTAAAGTTGATTCTATTTAAGGTTTATCACGTGAAGCGCATGAATCTCCCGGCTACTTCTTAAAGTGCTTGCAGGAGATACGACACAAAATGTTTATATATGCAAAATGGTTTATCCTTCAGTTGTATCACTTTCATAACATTTGAATGGTAGTGAATTTAGTAAAATTGCATGATTTACACAGCTATAGGGTGGTACTACTGAAAGAATAAAATTCTATGCAGTTTGTAGAGTAAAATTTTCTGAATAGGAAGTTCTATAAACAAAGGAAAAAGTTCTGTCCATAGGATAAGATGTAATTTTAAACTATCATGTACAGTTTTGTGCTCATTTCCTCCAAATAAACTAAATTAATTGAATGGTATTATGATACTTTGTGGAGCCAAAGCTGCCTTTTCTTGATTCCTCTTAAAGTCAATCCCAGAGATTTTAATGCTGTAGAAGGTTGAGCTAACACAAAATAATACTTGGATTTATTTGGTCAGTGGAGTATATAGTGAATGAAGTATTAAATGCTAGTGAAAATAAAGTAAATATAAGTAATGTATGTTTCTTTTTGCAGTGTTTGAGCAAAGATAGTTTAGTATAATTGGATTGATTCTTTGCTCCCAGTGCAATGAATAAAAGTAATAGTTGACAATTATGTTAAAACAACATTTTTAAAGACTAAACAAATACAACGTTATTTACATGCTCTACATACTATGGACAAATCTAATATTTAGGTACAACTGAGAAAGTAGAAATTTCCAATGCAGGAAAACAATGTTATCTTTGATATAATTTACAGAGGAGCAAGAATTTTCAGCGAAGATTGCTTTTCAATTGTGGAAGGGAACTTCAGTGTTATAAAAAAAGAGAATTCTCTTTTTTTCCTTATGAATGCTTTGATTTCCGAAACTCTTAGTGCCAAAAGGATCTATATGCAGTTTGTCTTTGTAAATACACCAGATAGATGTTGGTTTATTTCAATATTATTAAAAGAGGATGCTTTAATCCATGTTTATTTCATCACTAGATAGATAAATGAATAGATAAATAGAGAATAGTAATTTATTTATGTTCTAGGAATTGGATAACTATTCATAATTAGATAACAGATAATTGGATAATTTCAGAATGCTAATAGATAAATCTGTACCTGTTTTGACCTCTATTCTCTATATTTTCTATTTCGAGGGGATGGAAGGGAAGGAAGAAAAGAAACCCCTTTTTCAGAAACTCAGTTTCTGTATTAGAATAAGGTAATTTAGTCTCATTCATAAACAATTATTTACCTCCATTGTTTCTCTTCAGAGATGATTCAAAGCCCTTGCTCTCTTGGGCATCAGAACTCTAATTTCTAGTAAAAATTAATTTGTGAACAGTTCCTTCTAATTCTAAGCCTGTCTTCTATTTTGCCAGACACTAAGGGTTTCTGGCCTAATTGCATTTTTGATAAAGATCAGTCTGTTCCATTTTTAGTAGTCTTAGCTCAGCAAGACTGGTCATCTGTTCAAGTGTCAATAAGGTATGTGATTCCTATATGATCTTAGTAATCTTCAGATGAAGTTTTCCAGGTTTATTTAACCTGTCATGAACATTGTAACAGGATGTAACTCAGTGTTCCAGATGTCTTACCAGTGTCTTGTTCAATAGTGTTACTCCTTTCTTGTTCCTTACGTGAAACATTTTCAGGTGGATTTCAAAATTTTACTAGCCATCACACTGGGACCTTTTCCTCCTGTCAGCCTGTGACTATTTCTGTGAGTTTCGTATCTTCTTTCATTTCCATAATACCATCAGTTCTCACTCTCATAATATTAAAGCAACTGCAATCACTATTGAAATAAGATATTTGTGGTTTGTTGCTAAAATTGGACATTTTGTGTACTAAACTACTTTACAGTAATTTTCCAAACTGACCAATTCTGTATACTTCTCTTTCAGTAGCCTATCACAATAGTGCTAGAAAGTATTACTCTACCAATTTAACTTTGTTTTTCTGAGTAACATGCATTCTTCAGTACCTACATTTTAATCCCAGTTGCTAGTCCACTGACTTCTGTTATCCGCAGCATATCTGATATTACATCTGACGTCTGTATGTTTTGTTCCTGTATTCTCTAGCCCAGAATCATGCATTAGCATACATCCCATATGCTTTTTCTTTGATTTCAGTCAGTTTCTCATCTGGATTAGGCATAGGTCCCTCATCAACTGTTTCTGTCTTACTACTGTTCTATCAAGGCTGTCTCAAACATCCAAAATCCCCAGCACAACAAGGCCTCATGCAGCAAATTGCATTGTCTTTTATTTCGTGTTCACACCTAAGATAAAAATCCCATTTTCACTAACCTGCATTTTTTAGCTTCCTCCTGTTGTTAAGTGTTTTGCTTAGGCCAATATACTGTAAACTCCCTGAAGATAAATAGTTATTTGTTCCCGTGAATCAGTCAAAGACTGCTCACTTGGACAGTCTTTGCACTATGGTTGTGCGATGGACGACTTCCGTAACTCATGGGTTTCAGCACTGCAAACCAGGCCACGGACATTTACAGTCTCTTCAACTTCTGAGTGCAGGGAATGAAGACTTGCTCTTCCTTCACTAGTAAGTCCAAAATTTGTGTATGTATGCACATACATACAGGTATGTAGTGTCTGTATATGTGTCTTCATAACTGAGTCTTCACCTGGAAGAAAGTTTCAGAAAATACAAGTGTTTTAAATAGGAATAGGAGCAAAATATTTCTTCTAAATTTTTACAATTATGAATACCAAGAGGGTTTGTTATCAAGGCACTAAAAGTCAGTTTTAGTCTGTTTACTTTCACTATATGGTGAAGAAAGGTTAGAGAGCACATAAAGACAATGTTGTGAAAGTTTTTTTGACAAGCATGCTCCAGAGATCCCAGCTGCTCCAAACACTGTCTTTGAGGTGCTCTCTATTGTATTGGCAGATAGAAACCAGAAGTGACATTGGAAATTCATTTAAATATGCTTTTAGAAAAAATAATAAGGAAAGTGTTTGTCAAAGGGAGCATTACCTACATTACCTACAAAAATTTACATTTTTGATGTAAATTAGTTTAAAAGTCTAAAAGTCTAGTAGCCTCCTTACAACTGTGTATTACCGAAATAATGCAATACAGGCTCTACAGATTAAAAAAGTCTTACTAAAAAAAGTATTTTGTATTAAGTTCTTCATGTGTTTCATATGTGCATATATCCAAATACATATATATATTTATTTATGCATGCAAAATGAGTTTGTCTGTATAAACCAAAACAAAAGCCTTGCATATTCTTCTTGCTCCCCAAAAGGGTAGCATGAAATGAGTTTGTTACTGAATGGAGAATGTTGTCCTGAGAATAGATTGATGACATATATTCTGTAACTTCTGCTACTGTTGTATTTAAGCATTTTGAAAGAAAATCATGTCTAGTTATGATAAACAAAAGCTATACTTAGTGATACACTGAATATGGGGAAGAGGATGTGAGACCCAGTCAACAAAAACCACCATGTGTTTTGTGAGGCAGTGTACTCTGAAAAAATAGTGATTTTTATGGTTATGTTGTTTGTCAAGAGTAGATAATCCCCTTGAAAAATTCCTTTGTAAGCTGGGTTTTCTTTTCTGTTATGTAAAAGCAGATGGAATTCAGTAAGTTGCCTCTCCCAACACATATCAGAACACAGAGCATGTTTTTCAGCCAGTCTGTGCTCATCAGGTGAATAGGTGGTTGGATGGATCAATGCACTTTGGTGGCTGAAGCACAACTGTCATCGTTTGTCCTTTGTTCACAGCGTGTAACAAGTGCCTTTGGTAGATATTGGGTGGCATTTATTCAGTTCACTGCTCCTGCATTCTCAGTGCTGAGTTAGTAAGGGTACTACTGAATGTTGATCTTGTGTTCTTGGCCGAATGTCCAGTAATGTGTCTTTAATGAAAACAGCTGTTGGATCTGCTCTTAGCAATGTGTTTCCCAATGCCATTCATATGACTTGCATACCGCATGCACTGAACCTCATCCTGGAAGAATGGCCAAGACTATTTGACAGTTTAAACACCACAGTTGCTCCCATAAAGAGCTTCTGCTGCCAAAGTACCCTGAACTTTGTAAGTCAAGGTTTTATGAACTCAGGCATGTTCAAAATATTTGAACGGGCGACAAGCTCAAACAGAAGCCACACAATTGGTGTGAATTATTTTTGCATAGCTCTCCATGCAAATAATGACAACTCATAGGAAAAAAGCTATGGAATTTAAGAACTGGAAGTTTTGTTAAGAAGCATTTCAGTAAAACATGAGTAAATCAGAACAACAGTCTAGTATGTCTCTGTGTGCGTCCATTAAAAATATGTTTTGGTGATTTTCTATGACCTTGGACTACATATTCTCTTGGTATAATTTTTTCCCCTAATTTGTTATTCTACTGGAATGTAATACAGAAATATTTTCTGTCATTTTGTTGAATTTGGTTGTGTCAAAGCAGACAGGAAACAATGGAATTGTGTGACTGCAGGATTGTAGCCCGTGTTAGACTTAAGTGATATGTTCTGAAATCTATAACTGATTATTTAGTGACTCTACATTCTGCAAGTGAATATCCAAACTAAACCTGGACTGTTTGCTATTGTGAATTGTAGCAGTGTTTGTTACCAGACACCCATTTAGGAGGAACAAACAAACAAACACACACACACACACACACACCCCTTTTTCTCTGCCTCCCCTCCCCCCTCCTCCCTGCCTTCCTTTCTGTCTTAGTCCTCCCACCCCCTCTCCCTGCCTATTTCCCTCCCTTACTTTTTCCCTTCCTCATAATTCTCCTCCCTCTTTCTCCTCAAACTCTGCAGTGGAAATGTGTTTGCATTCCTGGATGCAATTCCTGAATTGTGTCTATTCAAATGATAGCCTCTAATCCAGGGCTGGTATGTTAATAAATGTTCCATGGATCTTGTAATACACTCAAGTATGTATTGTATTCTTCTACAGATTGTGTTGTTCTATCTTTCATTTAAAAAGCAGCAGTAGCATTACTTATCGTCACAACCTGCATGCAGTGTTTATTTCAACAGGCAGGCTACTTTCTGATGGGAAGATCCTAATAAAATTTAGAAGAATTGAATAAATGTAGCTAGCAGAATCAGTACAAGTAACTGATAAACTCTTTTAGAGAGAATAACCTCTAAAGCATTAGACTGCATTTTTGGTGTACACTTTCCTAAAATTGTCAATAGAACAGAAAACTCAAGTGAACATGGTTTTGGGTATAGCTTTTTGGAATCTCTATGAAATAATGTTACTGTTTAGATTATCTCCATTCTATAATGGTATACATATGGTGCAAAACCTGCTATTTACAGAGCTTCCTACTCTCATTTTGACTATCTTGCTGCCAAAGACTGCTCAGGAAGCTGTTTTTTCTTCTTTCTGTGGACTCTTGTCCAATTGTTAATTTCAGAGGAAAAGGGAAACTTTATGCATAGTTTAGGTTGTGATTGAGTGGAAGAGAAAAAGGAAACTCAAATACTCTTTACCCCAAAGTGCCTTTTCATTTTTTTCTGATGTATACCACTTTTGTTTTCCTGTTTTTCAACATTTAAAGCCATATTAAAATGCAAAAAACCATGGTTATAGGAACCTGTAGGAAAACTGTCAGTACTTAATTTTTGTTCAATGTGTGTTATATGTTTATATTTCCTTTGGGTGTAGGTATCTTTTTGCAGCTTAAGAAAAGTGTTACAAAAACAGATGTAGTGAAAATAAGCAAGAGAAGTCTTATTTCCTTTGGTGAACAAAGTTCACAATTAGCTTGAGTGTAATTTTATGCATGTTGTACCCTATCAAGCAGTTTTGTTGACAAAAGCTTGCTTTCTTGGATTTATCACAACTGATAAAAGATCTGTGATGCCAGACAAGAATTTAGCTACACAGGAAAGGGGGAAAGAGTGGGTCAGATGTAATAACATATTCTAAATGTTATTCCTGCCAACAATTAATGGGGAAATTAATTTTATGAAGCTCTGTTTACAGACTGACATCTGGAGGACTTCTCAGCTTGGATCATTTCCAGTGTGTAGATTTATGTACTACTATTCCTCCTCTTTTCCCCTTTTTTCCTTAAATATTCCACTTTTCAGATCTGTACCATTCAGTTAATTGTGAATGAATGTGAATTATTTTGTTGCTGTGATTTCTTTTAGGATTCAATGTGCCTAAAACCCAAAAAAGCTTGCTAAAACAGACATTCAGTGAATACTTATTGAAATGTGTTTAGAGATATAAAAAAAAAATCAAAGAGTTCTTTTAACTTAAAGAAGTTCTGACCGGAAAAGTCAAAATATAGACCATGAGTAGAACTTTTGAAGTATGAAATGAAAAGCTTGTAGTCCTAGAAGGAAAGGTGGTTTTTTTGTTTTTTCTTTTTTTTTTGTAAATTTTTTTTTTCTATATAGCTGTCCTTCTGAGTTGTGAAATGTTTTTGAATGACAAAATCCTGGTCTACCATGGTTTAAATATTATATTCAGTAGTGTGTATTTGTGCGTTATCCAGTTTCCTTTTCAGTCTAGTGAAAGTTTGAAATTTGGTTTGAATGTTTCCCTTCTTTCAGTGTATCAACAGTCATAGTGTGGTCTCCACACCTTCCTTCCTGTGGGAAATCATAGCATGTTGTCAAGGGTATCCATTGTTATCTTGAGGATGTGTATCTGTGCCAATTGGAGTAAGAAAATGGAATTTCCTGTTAGTTTCATTGGAAGAAGTGGGTATCACTTATGTTGAGGCAGGCTATGTGTAGATGAGGGTCCAGTCATGCGACCCAGCCCTATGCATCTGAACAAGTTAAGAGACATGTTGAGCAAATTTGAGTAGTTCCTTCACTTAGAAGGTAATACTAGTATTAGAAGAGCAAGGTAGAAATGGTCCTGTAATCCTTGATCCTGTAAGTCTCATTGCCTCAAAAAAAGGGTAAAAGTATAACTATTATATTGCTTTCTTTTCTGGTCACTTATTTAAATAATTATTGTCACAAAAATCCTACTGAAATCCTGCCCCATTGAGAACAGTGCTTTTAGCATGTGGAATGCCTTTATGAAACAACAGTATTTAAAAAATAGTTAATAGGAAGCAGTTATTGGTGTCCTTGCAGAGGTAACATGTAATTACTGCTCTTAATATTGATGCTGATAGAACTGCTCTGTGTGTTCTTTCGAAATTTTCTTTTTATGTAAAATAGTATGTCACTGGTAACATTTCAGTTGTCAGTATTCTCAGTAAAGTAAATTTATGGAAGAAGTTAATTTTACGTTTAATTGTAATAACTTCTGATGGTATCATGAAAAGTAAATCTCAATTAATCTCTCAAATTAAAATCAAAATCACGACATCCTGCTTTTAACAAGTAGTGTGTTGTAGCTAAGGTCAAATAGACCTTTTCCAACTCTTATTCAGTTACTGTCAGCATTGAAAACTAATGAAATATTTTGGCACCAAAGGCCAGCAGTCCTCAAGGCTATGTAAGTTACTGAATTTTGGGTTTCAGAATAAATGTTATAAAAGTTCTCTATTTCCATGTAGAAATTCAATAGATACTACTTTGATAAGTATTTGCTCATGGTGTTACAAAATGTTATAATATTAAAATGTATGCCATTCTTAATAGTTCTTTGGGGCAAGAAACCTTAATTTTGTATCCTGTATTTACAGGCTAGTGTTTAAGAGTGTAGATTTTATCTGAACAATAAGAATGTGAAAAATCTAAATTGACTTTTAAAGCACTGATTTCCATTTCCTCAAATCTTGTAGTTTACATTTTAGTCACAATTTTCAAATAGCAACAGAAGTACTGGTTTACAGATATTTATTTTAATTTAGGCTGTTGGTACATTTATATTTAATGAAATGTCAGATATGACCCCACTGTTACAGTATTTTAACATGAGGAATTTTTTTTAATTTCCAGTTTTCTCTTCCATTTTCATAGCAGGTATCCTAACTATTTGGAGCTGTCATGGGTCACAAGTCTGCACACTGACACATTTACTCGTGGCCTTCCTTTCTTACTGACAGAATTTGCTTACTGTAAATCGAACATAAATCCTGTGATGCACATTATACTTTCTCTCAGGGTATATTTGGATAAAGCAGCTTGTGTCTTTACTCTTCCTTAGGAGCCAATGATGCTGTATTAGTTCTTCATCTAGTAGGATTGAGTGTTTTCACAGGGTTCGCTGGAGCTGCTGAGCTTTACTGTGGCTAGTCAGGGTGGTATATTTCTGCCAGACATGGTGCATTGGTTTGCCAGTGCTTCTGAAACTGCCAGGGAAAATGCAACTCTCCTACTTAGGAATGCAATCATATTTTTGCTTTTACTCATTTAGTTTAATAAATGGAGGATAGCCTGTGTTGCTGCAAATTTGATGCACTTTTTATTGGGCCTGGAGTAGAACATGTCTTTTCAAAACAGAACAACTCTTACATGAAGGTAAAAAATCTGTGCGCACCGTTGGGAGTTGATGTACTGCTTATAAACATGTGCTTTCAGAGCCCAGTAGATGAGTACATGGATTTGTTTGCTTGCTAGTGGTGTTCCTGGGAGGGCTGTGGGGAAAAGATGCAGCTCAGCTGTGTACTGTATTGTTGGCAATGCACTTACTGTGAGGCCATCTTTTTGCTGTGGAATAGTGACACATCCTCCAGGGTCTTGACCACAGCTGTTCCAAAATAAATGTGTATCAACCTATTCCACTGTAAATGACTACAGTTGATACTACTACTACTACTACTACTACTAGATTATACCTCTCTTCATAGTTTAAATGAAACATATTTGAAGAAAAAGCTGTAAGTAACCGTGTTGTCTAATGAATGGCTCATAAAGCAACGTTGAAACATACAAAGAAGATGTTATCCCATACATCCTATCATCACTTTAGTAAGGCATGTTATTGGACATTGAAAGCATCCCTGTGTTTCCTTTAATAAAAATACTGTATTTAATAGCCTATCCAAAAAAAATCAGCATGTCATTCTCTGTGGCAAGCTAACAATCTTCATAAGGTTTGTGGATTTTGTAAAGTTATTTCATTCACACTTAATTACTTTATTACAAAAACAGCTTCCAGTAATCTGATCTTTAATACAAATCACATTATCTTCCATGTTTTATGTGGAACCACTTTTGCATATTCTGTGGTCTAAATTAATTCAAACTTTTTTTCAAGATGACGTAAGTAGTAGAGAGAATTCATTAAAGCATAATCAGCCTTCTAAACAATGGTAATAGTTTTCTTCAGCAAATGTTTCCTTGAAGTTAAAGACTATTTTAGTTTTATGTGTTCCTGTCAGCTAATTTATTGCCTCTTTTCCTCAATTATGCACCAGTGAATTTGTTTCATTGCATAAACACCACATTAATTGTCTTCCATTTTCAACTAGGTGGCTGTGCTACAATCCCAGAGTCTGATTTAGAGGAAAGGACCGTTATACCGGGCTCCACAGCAATGTTTGCCAGTCACGAGCAGACCACAAAGCAGAAATCCAAGCCTGGTAAGAAAAGGAAAATTATGTTATTTCACTTAGAAGTGTACAGCTCATCTTTTCAGAGTGCTTGTGGACATATGAAAAAAATGGCATATATTTCAGCCTTTGTTGGCATAATTTCCAGCTTTTTTTGCTACGATAGTACAATGTGTAGGATTCTGAGCTTATTCAGCTTCTTCTGTCAAGAATAGCTCAACTGTAAAGATCAGTCTTGGAATTCACAGTTCAAAGGTTTTGTGGTACATAATACTTGAATGAGATTCTCACAGGTTTTATTCACAATCTCTTCCACAGAGGCAAAATGAAAGTGAGGGCATTTTGGTGTAATAAATTTTTTTTTTCCTGTGGTGCTTACACTTTGTGCCAGCTGATTAAAATATGGTCATTACTTATCTTTTGTGGGGAGACTTCCTAGAATTTCAGAAAAATATTATTGGATATAATAAAATGAAATTATACTGGCTATAAAATAGGCTGCATACATTGATGACATATTTTCTGGAAAGACTTCTTGCTGCCGGGAACTGTGATATAGTGTTAACATATTTTAAAAGCAGCACTGTAAAGTACTGCCTTGCAGTTTAATAAAGTGTCTGGTAAATTCTCAGGTTTTGACTACAGCAATTTCATATTTTGCTTACTAAGTTGTACCTTCACACTTCTTTTCCCCTCTCCTTGTCTGATTTTATCCATCCTATAATATTTATTATAAAGTGTATTTGAATGTTGCTTGTAAATCAGAAGTCTTCATTATGGATGGGTGATGAAGTTAAGAAAAGTAGCTTAGAGGTTGCAACCAACCAACAGACAAAAATAAAAAAGTCCTTATACATCTGCAAAACCCAGTCACTTGTGTGTTTAAAAAGCATTCAGCTGCTTGTTTGCCCAGCTAACTGTAGCACAGACAGGCAGGGAGTTGGAATAGATAGTTAATTTCAATAGCAGAATTTACATTAGCAAATTTTTAATAGTGAGCAGGAAAGAAGGCTATCTAATGCAGCGATGTATAATAATGCCACAGTGTAACTTAAAAGTTAGTACCTGCTTACAAAAACAACCTGGAAAATCCTCTGAAGGCCTACAGCTTTGACTTTTCTAGAGTGCTAATTACTTGTGGTCTTCATGGACTTCAGGTCATTAGAAGAGAGCCTGTCAAAGTTGACATAAATATAGTTTAACCTTTGCTGTCTGGATGTATTAAGTAACCTCCTGGTAATGGAAAAGTATATCATCTCTCTGATGTAGGATACAATCCTGATAAAATTCCAACTTTAGGCAACTAGACTAATAAATCACAAACATATGGTAGGTTATTTCTCTTTGAGGCTCCAGTTTTCTGATCAAGCACATATTTGTTCTTCAGTAGATAATGTTCTCCAATATTTAAATGACCTTATTACTGAAAAGACTAGCATGAGTGGAAAAGTGTAGAAATGTATTCATGAGATCCAGAAACAACAGCATGGGGACCAGCATATCCTAGTGTAAGTCTTAGCCCATGATATAAATTGAGACTTACGTCACATAGCTGGCTGTTGTTGCTTTGTAACTATAAAAGGCAGAATGAAAACTTTGAAAGCTTTTAAAAAATCTTTAGGTTTACAGCCATGTGTTATACGAGTGAGTTTAATTCATTCATGGTAAGAATTGACTGCCATCTGCCAGTTAGTGCTGCAATATAGAGAACACCTAGAATATCTGCCACCGAGCTGTCTGGAAATTCTAATTGCTATGAGTGTAAGAGCCAAGGGAGCTACTTAAACCTGAAGGTAACAGTAGGCATGAAATCACAGCCTTTCAATGTTTTTCTGTACATGATATTTTTGGACTGAGTTCTTGCTCAGGCACCACAGACTGCAGCAAGACCATGGTGATTACAAAGAGCCCTCAAAGAATATTTTCTGTGTCTTAAGTATATTTTTATTTGAGTTTGCATTTAATTTAACTGTGTGCAGTAAATGAGAGAGAAAAAAGGACAAAGTAGAGTAAAAGTAATTTTTCTTGATATATCTTCTTTCATTTCCTAACGGAGTTCAAGATAGATTCTCATGATAAGTTGTGAGTTGGTTGTTTGATGACCCTAGTGGGTAACTTCCAACTCAGGATGTTCTGTGATTATATGATAATGTGTTGTATGAGCTATGCGAAGAACTGAGGGAAATGAGGGACTGAGACGTGGAAGACTGTTCTGTGAGAAACTGTGCTGTAGGGCATCATCCTGTCACAGACTTGCAAATTATCTCATGCAAAGTATTATACTGAGACTTTCCGGGCAGCTGCTAAGTATGTGAGCAAGACTTTTGGCTTTACTTGGAATAGTTCCTTAGGAGAGCAGAAAATGACATCTACTAGTCATCTACAAGTCTGTGCAAGGACAGAATGAATGGTTTTAGCCCAATCAAGGAGTCTCTTTGGAAGGGGAATTACTGGTTTTATGATGTTTTCTTTTAATTGCTGAAATAGTTCTCACTGGGTTGTTTTTCTTGCTTGTTTTTTTTTCTAATCCAAGTATGTTGTGATTTCATAGTAAAAATGGGATCACATTCATGATATTTGGAAGCTAAGGGTATTATTGCAGTTGTGGGAGTAGATTCTTTTAGATGGCTTTTGCTTTGAGTAGGTACAAAATACTCCCTTGAACATTCTCTGTCCCAGTGAATGGAAAAGAATTCTTCCATTTCTTACCACCTCAACACATGGAGTCTGTGTGTACTGCATTGGGAGGAATAATGTTAGCGTGATAAATCCCTGCTAATTTTGTTCTTGCTGTTTTGGTTAGAAGGAGGACAGAGCATCATATATTGCATATAGACTGCACAAGCCTAGTGGAGAGTTTGAATGTAATTTGAAGGTCATTTGTTATGTCTTTAGTTTTTCCATGAGCTCACAGCTATGATACCAATGCTGACCTCCACTGCAATCTCAAGTACGAACGTAGTGATTGTAGACACTGCATAGGTACTGTGGAGTTCCTTTCTCTATTGGTTTACTCTTCCTGCTGTCTTCTGTTTTACTCAAGTTATGAATTTCTAACTAGAGTTGCATCTGCTTGAGTGGTTTGATTTTATGGAGAAGTTTTCATGTGTTCTAGAAGGTAACAATTAACAGAGATTTGCAGAGCTCCACTTGTCAAGCTCTCACTTGTGCAAGAATATTTCTGATGGAATTAATTGAAAATATGGTTTGTCACAAAGAGATATAAAGAAGTTGTTGTACCTGCAGGCTTTTTAGAGAAATCTCTAAGAAATATGGGAAACAACCTTAAAACAGCAATTAAACTGTGCTGGTGGTAAGCTTAGGATGTAATAACAACATACGCATATATTGGGATATAGCTCTTAAAGTAAGTATTTTGAACTCTGTGTATGCTCTGTGCTGCATGCTACTTACTATTAAAGAGAACTTCCTAAGACCTTTTTTTCCAACCAATATTCCTAATGATTATTTTACACAGAAAGGGTCTGGTTGTTTTTTTATGAGTAAAGAGTTTTATGCTGGTAAATCATGACTAACTTCATTAAATTGATGGAAAAGCAGATGAATGTTAGGCTTGAAAAATGTGTCTTGTTTTTTTTGGTTGGTTTTGTTTTTGTTTTGGTTTTTTTTTTTTTTGTGTGTGTGAAACAATTTTGCTGTTTACGTTGTAATTTCATTACTTGTTCAGGATTTTACAGCACTGGGAGTCAGATTTGTCAAGTGTCATGACATGCAGGTATTGGAATTTTCACAATTTGTAAGACTTGCTTTTCCTGGCAGAATTTTTAATCTAACATCCTGTAAACCTATGCTGTAAATGATCTATCTAAACAACAACAACAAAATCTTTAATATTTAAGGGAAATATTTGCCTGATTTACCACGATAATTCAGAGAAATTGTCTCTCCCCGAGAGCAATATTTACATTTATTGTTTAAACAAGTATTTCTGAGAAGGTATTCATAAGACAAAAGATTTAGCATTTGGATTTGCTACTGTGTTTCCACTCTTTTAGTTAAGTTCTTTGTATGTTGCTGTCATGCAAATATTTAGATGACTTAAAGATTAAATGTCGGAGTTCTCATCTTCTATGATTATATTTAGTAAAATAAATAAATTTCTATAGTTTAATATTCAAAGAATCTAAAACCAAAAACTGTGTCAGCATTTACATTTATGATTAGAATAGATTTTTAACTGTCTTTGGTTTGAATCTGACTAATTATTTTTTATTAAATAGACAGGCAGCTATACATAGACAACTGTGAAGTTGAGCTATAAACTCCAGAAAAACAAGACATTCTGAGTCAGATTTAAAAGACACCCTCCAAAGTTGCACCCAGACATTGTACAGCTGCATGTCTTTAATGTATTTTATTTATTTTGTTACTTTTTCTCCAGCATTGAATGGCAATGTTCATGTAGATGTTGTAGGTGCCATTTAAGGGTATCTTTCTACTTCACCCTTATAATCAAAGATTGTTTTTTTTAATAGCCTAGACAGTTTTAGGAACTATCCCATGGTTCCAGCCCACAAAGATGTTTAGTTGCACTAACTTTTTAATAAACAAGATTGAAACTACATTCCTTTAAAGAGTCTAGGAACACATTTAAATTTATCTATGTGCTTAACTTTTCTTACGAATACACAACTGTGTGAAACTGCAAACTACATCTGCTAAGTAGCTCATCAAAAAGTGATGTAATATAAGATGAAATTTTTTGATAGCGTTTCGTGTATTTGATTTTAGAAAGGAGTAGACTTAAACTTGGCTTTGTACAAAAAGTTAGATAGTAAAGAGCTTTTGGATATAAATTGCTCCCAGCTCTCCACTGAGTATTTTTATTTTTGTGCTGTACTGTTCTTAATGTTGTTTCTTGCCTACACATATGAGGAAAGGCATATCCTGGAATTTGTTTTGAAGGGTGCCTAAATTTCCTGTCAAAACTCTAAAGCAGGTCTGTGAAAGATTTCTATTTTCTCTCAGACATATATTCTTTATATATCAGACTAATAACTGCCCTGCATTTTCAACATGAATGAGTAAGGTACAGATGGCCTTACTACTGTTATTGTAATTATCATAATTTGCTGCAGTAGTAATCATTTGGGTACTGATGCTTTTGCCAATTACAGGAAAAGTATTTGCAATGTACAAAGCAATTCACTTTTCCAGGTTAGACAGTATAATAGGACAGAAATCAATTGTACTACTAACTGTATTGTACTTGAGATTAAATAAAAGGGAAATGTTTAAGTTAAGCTAATTTTGAAAAAATGTTCATACTGTCTGGAGAGGTATTTCATGCCCATAATAAACTTTCTAAATAATCAGCTGAACCAACCAGTACTGTTTGCAACACAGCCTTTTCAGCTGTTCATGGCTACAGTCTTGAACCTGAACTTCTGTCTGAAGTTTGGTTACTACACTCCTGGCATGAGTAGAGAACAACAGACTTATTTTTTAAAAGTCATGAAGGCCCAGTTAACAGGGCTCATCTAAAGGGGTAATTGTGATGCTGACAGTTTGAGTATGGTTTCAAGCAAGTTGCAACACAATGTTTGGTCATTGGCAAACAAAGAATCCTGAATTAGAAACAAATCTGTCAAAAATGCGGAAACTTGTGATGCCCTCAGGTAAGTGAAAGCTAGACCTAACCCCATTACCTGCTCACTTAGGTATTTCCCAGTGATGTATTGTGGTATTACGAGACTAGATCCTTGTTTCTTTCTGTATGGACATTGCTATGCAATAGGAAAGATACCAGGAGCCTGCAGCTGGGCCCACCTAAGACTTTAAAATTGCTAAGCTAATTGTTTCCACAAGAAGAGGTGCAAAGAAAATCACTGGGCTACAAAAAGCCTATTTTTCTGGAGAGAGTTGAAGAGATTTATGTAGGTTTTCTTTTCCACAGAGTCTGTTTTTCTAAAGACCAGTACAGCTTAAGAGATTAATGTGAGAATTCCTTCATTAAGTCAATACCAAATGAAGTGCAGTTTCTCTTTTAGCAGGAGCTTGTATATACATCTCCTCTGAAGTGTAATATAGCACATGAGAACACAGTGAGTCCTATATATGTTCTATTATTTGCAGTTTGTACTATATTATAATGTATATTGCCAGCTGCAGTGAGTAAAGAGATCAGTCTCTGTGTTTGCCCCATACCAGCGATTGTTACAGTGTTTTACAGAATGTTTTTATTCAGAGGTTAAAAAAGTCTCTGGTTAATTCTGCTTTATTTCATGGCTGTCAATGAAACAAAGAACTGAGGACTACCTTATACTCTGCTTTGTGGGTTGTCTCAGAATTTGGTGTGACATCACAGAAAAGAGGTAGGAAATGAAAAAGTCGTGGTAGAGAGAGCCTGACCCTTTTCCTTCAAATTTGGTGGGTTTAATAGAAAAAATTGTTTGTGTAAAGTATTTTGGTTTGTTTTGTTTTTTAATGAAGAGAGAATTCAAAGGCACCGTGAAAGGTTGCTATTGCTGCAGTTAGGGAGCAGCAAAGAGTGATACAAGGCATAACAACATATTCATGGCCATATCCAAAGCTTTCTGGAATCTGTCAAAAAGCCTTTCCTTATTTTTAACAAGACCTGAACATGAGAAATCCTGATGGATAATGGAAGGTAAGGAAAACATGAAAGATAGGTTGAGAAGAGAGGGCATGCTAAATATGAAACAAACCCAAAAATCAAATCTAAACACATTTTTTAGAATTATGATTAGGTTTTGTAGGTGAGAAAGGGGAACTGTAGCTCAGTGGAATGAATAAAAAAATAAAGAGAAGTTTAAAAGCCTTTTTTTGTGACTAGATGTTGGTTTTCATATTTCCTTGGCAGTTTTCTTACATAACTATGATCTTAAGAGAAGTAGATGATTGTCTGTCACTAGGAGTCATTCACGCACTTGTCTTCTGCAACTAAAGATGGGCAGGAAAGAAACAAGTCAGACTTCTGTTATTTGCTGCTGCTTATTTTTCATATGTGTTGGTGCAGATTAATACTCCATTTTCTTTATGAGTGTTTATAGGACTTCTTGTGTTAATTCTGTTCCCTCACACCGGTTATTTCCTCCACTATATCAAGTGTTGCGATTTAAAGTGCACACTACAAATTTGCCCAGCATTTTGTATTTTTTCTCATGGATTTGAACTGCTGGCTACTGTTTTCTTTAGCTCAGGTGAAATCTTTTTACTGAATACTTGGTAAACTTGTTTCTCAACACGTGTTTACCCACCTAATGCATTAATGGCTCTGCAGGTCTGCAACACAATCTTTTGTACCTAGTTTTTTGTTTAACTGGAAAATAATAATTTTTGTTCAGAACATGGATAGCTTTGAATTTTGTACATTCTTTGGATTAGTGCATTATTCCTCGCTTCACTTCTTTTGTCAGATTTCTCTTGGTTTGTGAGATAGTACACAGATATCTGTGCTACTTTCTTGACATTATAGAATAATATCTATAAAATTTACATTCCGCTGTTGATTCTTTATTTGTGTTACATATTAATGGTTCCTGTATGTTCATGTCAGTCTTTGAGAACTATAAACATTTCATGCTGTTCTGATTTCTAATGAGATGTCATTATTAAAAAAAAAAAGAGAGAGGAATAAAAAGACCATGAAACTCATTAATATATTATTTGAATGCCTGCTCAACATTCCAAGCCATGAAGAATTTAGACACTGCCAGGCATATTGAATCCTGGTCAGGTTTTCATAGCCTGGACAACACAGTTGGCAGACAGACACTTTTGGCTTCTGCCATCCATCTTTGTATAAAAGAGATAATTAAATCAGAGGCATTCAGTAGCACAAAACAGAGCCAAGCACTCCACTTTAAGATCTCCTCTACTGCTGAAAACCAGTACTGCAAATTTCAGGAAATCCCAAAAACTCATTGAGCACTCCAAGGAGGAGTTTTTCTGATGCAGAAACTTGGAATTGTATGACTTATGTTTTATATAAAAGTCAGATTACACTTAGTAAGGGTTACTTCTATCCTAAAACAGTTTCACTACCTTTTTTAGAACCCTGAAGTTAATATCTTTGTAATCATTTGATATATCAGATGAGTATTAGTTATTTGTTAATTCCAGGATGAGCCTTTAAAATTGTTTTCCAGGTCTTTTTTTCTGGGTTACACAAAATGCCAAGACTCACTTTATAGCTTGTCAACATTGGCCACCAAATGGAGATTAGCTCTAGATCTTTAGGAACTGTTTGCTGGAAAAAAATGACATTGTGGAGGTGTTAGAGGTTATTTTCCAAAATATCTTCTTTTAGAAGTAATTTTAGTGTCTTGCGCCCCTTTCTCCCCTCACCGTTCCAGAAGGCAGCCATCCATATTATGAGCTAATGGCTTAAACGTTCTTTAGAAAAAAGAAAAAATGACTGTTTTTGAGATACAGGATTGCATGAAAATGGCTGAAACTTCTAGGATCGGTTCTCTCTCCCTGAGGGCTGACTCTGCAACCCCCTGAAAAATAAGGGATTTGAATGGAAACAGTGATACATTTAAAGAACTGCTGACACGCCTCAAAAGAGGGAGCACATTCCCACATGCTTTTTGTTGGACAATGTTACTGGAACTGCAAATAGGTTTTCCATGTCATTTTGTGGAAATTATCAGTGCCATTATAAGCCACTTTGGAGTTTTGCTAGAGCTTTGACTTGTCACCAAATGGATATTATTGGTAATATGGATGATGTATAATGCCAATTCACATCATCTTAGTTAAATAATATTGTGCATAGTATTGAAATATTTCTGGGGTTGGAATTATAATTTTTTTCCTCTTAATCATTGGAATGAAATAGTCAAAATGCTATTGCACCCTCGAGGTTCTACCACTCACAGCTTTGACTGTAGTTAATGCAGGTCTTCTGATGTTTACTGATCAAGGGACAGATCAATTGTAATGGCAGAATTCAAAACTCAGGCTTCCAGAACTGATTCAAGTTCACCACACTGATGGGGGTAATTGGATGACTTTGTTAAGGAATTGTTTAGTACCCCGGGACCAAACAATACTACACTTAGGGAGATTTCCACAAAAGGGACAAGCAACAGCAGAGCAGTAGCCCTTGTTATTAAAATCAACAGTTCCAACAATGCAGTGCTTATAATTTACCCTGAAGTAAGCAGTTATTTTGTCAGCCTCATCAAATATTTATCAGCCATCTCTGCTAAGCACATTATAATTCTGAGTTATTTTGTATTGTTGTACTCCACAGAGTACCCTCTCAGCTATTTCACCTGTTAATTATGTCTTCCTGTGGTGGGGTGTCACCCTCACAATTTAGTATTAAGCCTACTGAAATGTTTCCAGAAGTAGGATATGAGGCTGAAGTAGAAATGAATGAAAAACTGAGTAAGTTAAGTGCTGAATTTTGTAATAACTACTGGACATACAACCAGATGTGCTCCTGCTGCACGAAGCAGTGCATGAAGCAGGTGTGTCTTCCCAGCCTGTGTTAGTGTATATCTATACCCATGCATCAGGGTTTACTAAGCAGTAGGTCAGTGCACAAGGCTGAATAAGTTTAGAACTTTGGAAACATAGGCTGGAATTAAAAATACTTTGTATATCCTGGGACAGGTTTTGTTTTCAAAGTTTGGTTCTCTTTTAAAGGGAAAATCAGAAAGATGTTCCAAAATGTTAAGCAGAACAGGGTATGATATTTAGAGTGGCTAGGTCTGATTCCTTTCATGGTACCCCCAAAACAAATGTATGATATCACTTAATGAAGACACATTTCTTTTATTAGTGTCATGTTAGTTTCCAGCCCACATTGCTTTGCAGGGCAAGGTGAATCCTTAGCTTGCTCAGTTTCTAAATACAGTGAAAAAATTTGTGGCACTCTTAGGCTACATAGCTTTTCAGCTCACTGTGTAGTTACTGTCTAGCAAATAAGATACTACTTAATAAAACCTGAACTCTTAATTTAGTTGTCTTTAAAATTTCTTTCGGGCCCTTGCCCTGTAAAAGGCCCTTACCTTCATGTTCATAATTGAATTGAATCAGTGATTTATTTTTTTAAATGTATTTTGGATCATAGATGTCATAGGTGTCTTCAGAACTAGTACCTTGAGTGTCACGGACAGAGTGATGGTCTGTGTAGCACTGTGCAATACCCCAGCTATGTATTAGCAGCCCGGAGAAAACTACTTTAGAAGTTAGAAGCTAAGTTTGTTTTCTGGAAAATAGCCTTAGCAAAATGTAACTTGGATTTTGATGTGATCTAAATCCCGTTCAAGAAAACCTTAAATGGAAAAGCTAGGAGTAAGAAATAGTAAAATTATAGATGTATATAATAGACAGAGTCAGAGGTGTCCTGTGGCTCTATTTATGAAGAAATTTTTGTTCTTTTCTAGCTTTATTCTGTTGTATATATTCCAGCAAATGTTACATTTTTTTTCATGTTTATGAGTACGAACAATTTGTCAGAGCTTGGCAACTGCTGTCATTGCTGGTGAGAAAGGTGAAAAAGGAACAAGGTAAGAACAGGGGATAGAAGACAATAGCACAGTAGAAAATACATTAAATGTACCACATCACATGGGTATTAGTTCTCTCCCCTGTAGTCATAATTCAGTAAAGCTTTTGACTGTGAAAAGTGTGATTAAAAACATGCACGCTTTCCTCTGGGCTGCACAGCTAGCAGCATTAAACAAGCAATCACTGCAGCTGTTCCTCAGGGCTGTTGCAAAACATGCCTGAAAAGAAAACTTCAGCAGAGCTAGGCTGCCAGCAGTACCTGGGGTAGCTAACTCAAAACTAGACTGGTTGTATCTGAATGAGCTACAGCCTAGAGTGGGGAGGTTGCCGTGGCTTTATCTTCTCATCCTCTCAGCCAGCAAGTGTTTCTTCATTCACTGGTGCCAGCACTATTTATAATGACCAGGTGGTAAGGCAGCTTTAGGGAGCTGAACCAATTGAAATTTCAAAACGTGGTTCAAGCTGCTTTTTTTGTAACCTTAATCTTTATCCATGTAGTCAGTCCATCAAAAGGAGAGGTTACTGTCTTGTGGGGTCAGTGAGCTGTAACTGTGTCCACAGCTGCAAAACTGCTAGCTCTGCTGTGGGAGAGGTTGGTATATGCGTCATGATGCAGTGAGGAGAGCATGAACACCCCTATGGTAGCAGGCCATACCTATGTCAAATTAAGTATAAAATGTGATTGCCTTGTAGCTTTTGACTCGGTCAGCTATCTGAATCGTTCACCTCACAGTGGCAGGAGCATGAGTGCTGGATCAAGGAATAAGGGAATGAGGAAGCCAAAACTGCCCCACCTTATGTTAGCCTATGCTGTCACAGTAGCTAAAGCACAATCAAACCCTTAAATAGGAGCATTGAGAAAAGAACCCAGAATGCTAATGGGATATTTTATGTTTGCCATGCCTTATCGAGTGTAATTGTAAAGTTATTCTGAATGCTCTTGTCTAATGAACCAGTGCTAGAAGTACTCGTTTATTTTAATGCCATGGAAGGTGGTTTGTGTGTGATGGGGAGCCTCTTCATTCTTGTGTTCACAGTCCATTGTGCCAGAACTCATTTATGCTTTTTCCTGGCAATTTTCTCACAGCTCTTAAACTGTGGACACAGGACCTAATCCAACAAAGTTTTTAAGCACATGCACTGCCAAGCATATGTAGTCTCACTGGACTCACAAGGGAGTATAGTAGGCAAAATGAAAACGCCCTCTGGTCTTTCTGTATCAGCTGTGCTTGGTCCTTCTTGGAGTAAAATTGGTTGTAAGCCTGAAAGAAATGTCACATTAGGACAGCTGCTTCTCCTATTCTCTTTAGCATTTCCTTGGTTTTGTCAAATGGAGAATAGGTCAAGACTTCATCATGAGCACAAAGCTAAGCCAACACATAAATACCCTTGAGCAGCAGTTTTAACATTTTGGAATATTTATAACTAACAGCTAAATTTTAGGATAACAAACTGTTCAAGGTCTGTGTTAGTTCCTTTTCTCTAAAATACAGTTTTTATTCTGGATGAATTCCAAATGTTTGAGCATGGACTAGAGATCAATCTGGAATGGTCTGAAATTAAATACCATTCTTTCTTTGCACTTTGTTAATTGAACTTTTCAGAGAGGCTATTTGATAAACACAGTGTAGTAATATGTAATAACAATAAATGGGACTAAAAAAATGGCATTTCTTTTGCTTTCTGAAGAACTGTTCTGACAATTATGCACTGACTAAAAGTCATGTGCCACATCCTGTATTTCAGTTTCTTTTCTGGATCCCCAATATTTGATATTTACCATCATGTAATACACCATGGCCTATATTGTATTCTCTAACGCAAAGACAAACTCGAAAACATAGACTGTTTAGCCAAAACTGATTCCTTTTCTCATTAAGTGATAACCCTTAAGATCTGTGTTTCAGATCTGTTTTTTCTGCTGGTCAGCTTTGTTTTGAACTACCACTTTCTTTTTTTTCTCCGAACTTGGAGTCATTTTTCTTACTGGCGAATATTCAATCCTTTTCAGTGCTCACCTTGTAATATTCAGTAGAGATGCTGAAGGTTCTAGCAATTATGAAGTAGTTATGAAGGTGAAGGTGATCCAGACTGCTGGATTTTCTGTCCAGATATGATGGCTGCTCTGTAGTTCTGTGATTTTGTAGCCTGGATTTCATTCAGAAGAATTAGGTAACCATTTCTCAGTGTGTTGTGTGTTCCTGAATTTTAAAGAACAATCATAGGTGGCATGTAAAACTTACTGTATTGCATTTAGAGAAAGGTAGTTGAAATAAATGCAAGATTTCAATAGTTTGCTCAGTGATTAGAATATGTTCTCCCCTAACTGAATTTTGTCTTATCTGTATTTACTATCTACTTGTTTCTTCTTTCAAATTCAGGGTCATTTCTTAGGCAGTTTAGGTCAATGGCTATCAGGGTTCCCTCTAGAGCTGAGCATTGCCTCTCAGCTCTTATTGCTCAGAAGAATGATTCTCTGCCAGGGTCATTCCTGAACGTCTCCAGAAGTGTGAATGAGTACTAATTGTTACCAGCAAGGACTTACACATAGGCAGCTACAAATAAGACAACAAAGGCATCGTCTCAAACTGTTCCAGAAGCACCCCTCACAGGTTTGTGTGTGAAGCTGATTTTGTTTACTCCTAAAATCAGATTCTTGGTTATTTGCAGAATCACAGAAGGGAGGTGAGAGAAATATATAGTACAATTGTAATTAGTAATCAAAAAGTAGCTAACTGAAACAGTAAGTATCCATGCAATTCAGTCTAGAAAATCAGAAAGAGTTTCCAGACTTATTTCTGTAAAACAGTAGGAAAGCATTTGTGGAAAAGATGGTAAAAACTGAACTTTATATAGGAATTAAAAAATAAATATAAGATAAATTAGGTATTGCAAGCAGTTTTCTAATTCTCAAAATCATCTACCTAAATCACTGTTTCAAACACAAATTAATTTATTTTCAACTGTTATTTGGTCTTGGAATTATCTGTGGTTTCAGTACTTCTCAAAGTAGTCATCTTTCAGGGTTTACCTGCTGGGTGCCCTGTAGCTGTGGGAAAAACAGCCTATTAATTTTTTTTTTCCAAAAAGCAGCCTGAATGCTAATGTCTCTAATTTTCAGAGCAGCAGCTTTGAGACATACTTATGTCCCAAAAGAAGGTAAAGAAGGTGGAGGGGGCTCTTTCTTAACTCCCAGTGAAGTATTCTACTAATTCTTTGAAAGCAGGTCTTTCATGCTTGTCTGCTCACCATTATCTGCTTGCACAGAAAAATAGAAGTTGGATTAGGTCTTTGGAATGTGATTTTGCTCAATATATATTATTGTCCATATTGCATATCCATGGTGATGTGCTTTGGTCTCTATTTTTACACCAAATGGGATGAGTTTCAAAATCTGCAATATACATTAAGCAATGCTTGTTGCCTGATTCTGTCATAAGTTACAGTTTCAGGGGAGGCTATTCTTGGCAGGCACTGCTTGAAGTAGAATTAACAGGCTCATCATGATAGACATCCCAAGAGACCTTCTCTCTTTGTACAGATATAAAACTTTCAGTAAGAATCTCTGTATAGACATTCCTTTGTTTTGTGAACCTCTTTTCTCCCAGAAAAATATCTATCTCTCCTACCTGTTCTCCTCCATTTGCCCTGTCATATGACATGCCTTTCCACCTGTCATTCCAGTAGAAGCTGAATCATTATTTTTGAGTTGTTCTGGCAAGAGGAAATTTGCCTCATATTGAGATGAATTTGAGAAATTTGTAAAAAATTTGCTTTGATTTCCAACATAGATTTACAGTCAATAGAAAAGAGAATGTCTTGGTAATAGATTCACCTTCGCTGAAGTGGCAGAATAATTCTGATAATGGGACAGTGATAAGCAAACTGATTTGTCAGGTATTCTGGTGATATAAACATTGGCATTGGACAAGTAATTTTGGCATAGACTCAGATCTTTTCTCTTGCCAACTAAGGTTGGGCATACTAATTTTGTTTAAGGGTAGTGTGCATTCAGGTGAGATCAGAAACAGTCTATCATATTGTGACCAAAGGGGCCTTAGTAGAGGTCAATGTGCTGAATAGTGATGCTTTAAAATGATTTGATAGTGAATTTATACAGAGATAAAATATATTGAACATTTATGAAGTCCAGTTTTTTAAAGACTGAACAAACTGTGAATCCATTTTCAGTTTTCTTAAGTCTTGTCCTGTATAACAGACACCTGCCAGCAGCTCTTGGTTTATCCTGGGCCAGTGAGGGATAATAACATAATATGGAAATATTTTTCAATATTATGGAGCAATTCAGTTAAAAGTTTAATTTTAATATCAAAATGGAGAAAAATGTCTTCAAGTGTCTGCTTCCCCACACTCCCATTCAGGAAAGTGTATTAAGACAGAGCTACATTACAAATTTGGTATTCTGCTCTTTATTTCTTCCATGCTGTCTCAAATCATTGCCATGGTTTTAGATGATGTGTTAATGACCGGTATTTAATAGAAAAGGCATAAAATGGTAGCCAAGTACCTGCATGACATTTCATAGGAGTGGAAATACAGGACCACCAACAATGGCAATGCAATATCAAACACAAGTAGTACAGTTCTGTTTGAGTATAACTAATTAGATTGATCCAACACAAAAAGGGTACCAATATGCAAGTATAACCTTTTCCACCTTTGGAGAATATGCAGAGATCTGCAGTATGCTTCAATGGTGCACTTGAAACCTGAAAATATGTTTAGCCAAGTACATTACCAAGCATGTGGTAAAATAAAGAAAACAATGCTAAACACGTGTGTAAGGCACTCCTACTTCTTATGCTTTTGTGACTTGAAATACATGTCCCCCTACTTATGTCCCTTAAGTTCTACTGAGCTCACAGCAGTGGAATGAGGCAAAGCTGCCAGTATCTTATATTTCATTCATTAAAACTTTAAACAAAAATGTCTTACTAAATTATGAACATTTTAAATCTCTTCTGGAATGAACTTCTGAGTTATTTTAGGTATAATTTATTATTTGAAGGTTTGTGCCTGTGTAGTCTTGAATTCAGCATCAAGGTCTGTATAAGATTTATGTAGAGCTACTCATATTTAGTTGGAATGTTTATCCAAATATTCAGGTTATTTACTTAATCTGTTAGATTTGGAAAGGAGCAGACTTTTGCCTTCTCCAAAGGTCAACCCTACTAGATACTCAGCATTTTAAAAAGACAAAAAAGGAAGACAAGTTTCTACTGTCTCCAGTGAATCCATCGGTCAGAGTTTTGTTCCACTGACTTCACTATTCAGCATAGAGAAAGTAGATGGCGTAATATTTTCTTAAATTATTTTGAATATTGCTACTGGTTAGTATATTGTAACACCAATATATTCAAGATCATTCATACCACCGATAGGTTGTCTTTTAAATTAAATGCACTTTGCATAAGCACAAAGAGGTTCAAACTTCATCATTCATTCCACATATATTAGCAGCTTCTGAATAGTTAGTGAAAACTGCTAGTTAGTGAAAGAGTAGAAAACTGTTTCTTCTAAAGAACTAGTGAAGATACCCGTATCTTCCTGTGTCTTTCCATGGATTGTTTTGGAGCTTACTCTGGTGCCTGAATGCTGTGCAGGGCGCCACATCGCATCGGGGGAAGCTCTGCTAGGTTCAGGCATTCATGTCTGACAATGCCTTTGCTTTGGAACTTCTTATGCCATGCTTGCACATTGTGGTAGTCCCACATCAAGCAGTTCTGTCAATCACTTCTCTGTGCAGCTGCAAAAGTGTTTGAGTCAGTCCTGGAAAGTTAAATGATGAGGGCTGGAAGAGTGTTGTTGCCTGTTTCGAAATGAGTATTGTTTATGCTCCTTATCTACATTTGTAGAAGTGTAGCATCAGCAGGTTATCTGTCTGCTTGGGCCTGTGGAAATCAAAAGCTCTTAAATTCAGATTCCAAAGAGCAGGAATGAGTAACAGGTTCAGTGCAGTTTGTACCGTTTACACTGCAGTATTTAAAAGCAAGTGCATGTGACAGTAGGCATAATTTGTGGTCTAAAAAGTGATTGTAATGGCTGTGCTGAGCAGTGCAGGGCAAAAACCGCTCAACATTTGTGGAAGGAAACAGTTTGTGTGGAGAGCTTGATGTTCACACTATCTATATTTCAGGGTGTTTCACTTCCGACTCTCTCTAATCTGATCCAGTGGACTCCATTAGTGGTTGGAGTACATTTTCTAGCATTGCTCCATCTAAAAGGACTCTCATCTGTATTCTTTTAGTTCTGTGATATATGAACCACAGTACAGAAAGTGGGGATGACTTCAAAAGCTCACTTCTGTTCCAAATTGAAATTGCAATGTCGATGCATCCAGTATATGTCACTGATAGTGGCAACAGAAAAAACTGAACATGCTATTCAGTTTTTACTCATATTTGAGTAAAGCGTTTCAGTAATTAGTTTTTAATTATTAAATATTCAAATTCTGTATATGGTATTTAAGCTTTAAACAAAGTATTTTCTTATGGTAATTGCAATTGTTTTCATCTAGAATATTTTGTCCTCCTGTTTCTGTTTTTACCTGAGTAGTTGCTGTTATGGATCATTCAAATATTAATTGTATTTAAGTGTATTCCCACATTCAAGTAAAAATTGAAAAATATTTTTTAATCTATAATCTCCCTGTTCTTACCTACATACCTACAGCTTTCCCCCACCCTTGGAATAAGAAATGTTGCTATATTGTGATATACGACTCAAAGGAATTTTTCTTAGTGCATCTATCACTGCTTTATACTGTAATTAGTTGATTTTGTGTGGAAATTCAGAGCCATATGAGTTTAAAAAAATTTGAATATCCTTATCTGGTAAGGGCTATGTTACTGTGTGAAGAACTGGCCAAATGTGTTTTTATCAGTGGAATGAAACATAAGCTTAATTTTTAAGTACCTGAGAGATCCCTGCAGTATGATCCATGATCAACTTTTACAAAGTTACAAGTGTGCCTTTTTGATAAAAATTTACTTCTCTCTGTCTTCGATACTGGTTTTGTTTGCCATTTACTACTGTCCAGGACTTCTCTCTCCTAAGGCGATGAAACAGACTTTACAAAATTGATCAGCTTTTCATTCTGTTTTGTGGATGCCCGGTTAAGTTGGTCTTCATGCAGCAGTCACAATTACATTTGCCATTCAGTGGGTGCATCTTTCATATAAGCAGAATAAAAGTTAACTAGGTTGTGTGCTGTGCAGTCTTTTTAATCTACAAACCTTTTTATAAATCCATAAATAGCAATAATCAGGAGATGATGAAATTTTAGAATTGTAGTCTGAGAGTTTAACTCTAGTCAAATATTATGGGAAGCTTTGAAAGTCTCAATATAATTTTGAAACTAGCTCTTTATTGCTGAGGTGCAAAATTTTGCAATCAGTTTACACTTATCCATCGATGAAGTAAACCTTTAATGAAATGCTCAGCACACTTCAGGATCCGTGTACTGTTTAAGAAAGAATGGCATGTTCAATACTTGCCAAATATATAGCCAATTAGATTTTCATATGGTTGGGATTTTTTCAAGGGTTCTTATTAGAAAATACATTTTTCTTCATACTAGATTCCTTTAAAAGGTTATTGGTTTTTTGACCAGCTTGAATTTTGATATGACTTGATCACCTTTATCCTTTATATGGAAACTTCCCCTGTACATAAGGTCAGTCTAAAAGTGTTTGCCATAACCACTTTTCTTATCCTTTCCTATCTCTTTAGACTATTAACTGTACTTTACTCACTCAGATTTAAACTTATTTCTAGAAAGGAAAGAAAGAAAGGAAAAATACAGCTGTACCTTATTAGGTTTATGCATCCAAACCGCTCTGATTCGATCACATTTCCTTTAGACAGAAATTGTCTTGGGAAAAAGTGCTTCTTGGAGAGTACTCTCCCTTAGGCATTGCTGGTCTGACAAGCAAAACCTTTTCTCAGAAGAATGATGTACAAGGGATGAATATCTTTTCACTCACTTTTTTCTTAACTGAATTGAAATTTTCTTTGATTTTATATTCTCTCATCTTGTTCTGCAGGATAAAAAAAGAGGCATACTTAAAAAGAACAAAAGACTTGAAGATTCAGTATAATAGCTTTTAGGAACAACTATGTATTTGTAGTCACTTCTAGTTTCACCATTTGTATGCATGTTTATAATATTACAAATGTAATATTTGACTGTTGTAGCAAAATTCTTTTGCTTGTTTTGGGCCCTGTTCATAAAGGTATGACAATAAGTTAGTGTATAAAAGCAGTGGTGCTATTCATAGACAGGTGGTTTGCAGAACTGAGGCCTGAGCTAGTTCTGATCTTTTTGGTTTGTCCAGTAAATATTTATCTCTATTTTTTGGTTTAAATGTAGAAGTACTTTGAAGCTAAAGCACTTCACTGCCACTAGAGAGTTGTGCTTTTAAACTATGTTGTTGAACTGTTTTGAATTGCAGCGTTCATTGTTGTTCTTATGCAATGCACTGTGAATTTGTGGTTCCCCTTTATGTTTTAGTGAAGTATATCAAGCTATTTTTTGAAATGAAGGGTAAGACAAACCCTGATTTTTAAGTGTTCTTGTACTTTAATTTCTCTATAAGTTGATATGTGACAAGTAAATTATCCTCCCTACATAAAATACTGTAGATCTTGTCTGTGCTTCCTTTTGCCCATCTTCAGTTATTGTAAGGAATGCTGCAAATTGCACTGATTCACAGGCTTAACAGGGGCAGAAGTTTAAAGACCTACATCAGGAAAAGACCCAGAAAAGAAAAAGCAACCAAACTGACTTGATAATTGGCTCCACCATAAAACTTCATAGTTTTGATTCAACAGAAATGTGGGGGTAGTTACAGAGAGAGGGGTTCTCTACCTCCACTTCACATTGTTCAGGTTGGATGGCTTCATGTGTTTGGACTCGTCCATAGGCTTCTGAAGGAAAGAAAAAAAAAAAAAGATATCATGGCTTTATAAACCTGGTGGCTTTAAAGAAGAGCACATTACATCTGTGCTGGTATAGTCCAGAGTGATTTAATAACTTGATCCACAGAACAGAGAAACCTCATTTAGAGTTTTGTTTTAATCAAATTTGTAGATTAATTTGGCTCACTTGGATCAGATCTGTCTAATTATAAAGCTGTATGGGAGATTAAAAACATAGCTGTTACTGATGAACCTCCTACAAGTCCCTTTCATTTTAAATTATTTTGTTTGTTTCATTCTAACAGAAAAGCCCTTGGGTGCTGAAGTATAAGGATCAGTTGCTTTGTAAATCTCAGAGAAAGTATAAGGAGCTCTCTTTTATTTTCCTCCTTCTTCTTACCCAAAGGGGTTGTTTTTGAAAGATGACCTGTAATTTTGTAAGCACAAATTTATTTTTGCTGTTTAATTGCAAAGCCATATTTGGGGATTTAGTCACCTACTCACTTGATTGCACCTGCCTACTAGGTAGTTAGATGACTAACCCCTTAATTTGATTCTCTAGTTAATTGCAAAGAGAACTCTATTAGAGTGAAATAGTGAGGAGTGAAATAAAAATAAAAAATGGTACTAGATTTTCTTCCTCTGATATTTTTCTAAAACATAGTGTAAGGTTGTTTACCAAGATTTTATTGCTGTCTCCTCTGGCTGCAGCCTTGATGAAATTTAATTTTATTAGTAGATTTCACTGACGTTATGTTTTCTGACATTTCTTATTTTGACTGATAATGTTGTATGAAAAGGTCTCTCTGTGTGGTATATTTAACTGTGGTGGAATTTTACTTTCCATTTGTATTCACATATTTTTGTTTTCTGTCATACAGGTGGTATGTTAAGTGGAATAAATGGTTGCAGTGATATTTTCAAAGTTGCTGTCACTCTTTTACTGGTGTGTTTAATACATGTTGGAAACATGTCTTTTTTAAAAAAAAGAGACCAGCTTGTCTTCAGTGCTCCTGATTCATAACCCATTATGTCCCACACTAAACATAGCCTTGCTCATTTACGCTGATCTCATTCCCGGAATGTGTTGTGTAACAGCTGGCAGTGCACTACCAGAGGCGTCATCCCAAGTGCCTGCAAATTATTTCAGCAGAGGCTGTAGTCTCCTAGTACCTTGCATGCAGTGTCTGGCACTTCCCAACATATGGCACCTACTGGTGGTCCTCATACCCTCGTGCTTTTATATCATCTATTAGCATGGTGCTGAGCCAAAATTTTAAGTGCTTTGTATTCTTGTTGTTTACATGTGTTTGTTGTTTAAGTAGGCAGGTTTCTCCTGAGGTATGGAAGCAATGTATCTCCAACTTTCTGCCAGAATTACTTTTCCTCTATTGTCTTTCTCAGTTTTCTTCCTCTGAAACTACATACCAGGTTGTTGTTCACTGAGCTGTGTGATTGACAATTGTTGGTTTTATATAGGCAATACCATGAATAGTGAAGGTGGGGGCTGCAATTACAAATAAACATTCACTGAGATACCATACAAAATTTCTTCCTGAGGAAAGTGGTTGGTTTCTCCCTTTTTTCCCCCAAGATCTTTTACTGTACAGTGTATACTCTTCGACAAAGCCATCATGAAATGATACAATTGACAATAATTATTTTTCAGGAGCAACTTAGATCTTTATTTTTAAAGAAGATATACAGTAGTTTATCTGTCTATTGTATTACATAGTGGTGTAATATCTTTTCATGGTGGTGCATTGTACTGAAATTGATTTCACAGTGTCTGTTTTTTAAAGGCAAGATTGGAAACACCTGCTTTGGTGTTTAAAATAGGACTTAAAAGAAGTGGACAAAATTCCTAAGAAAACAGTAGTGAGCTCATGCTCTACTTTAGCCTTAGAAATGCCCTAAATGCACTAAGAATGTCTGTTGGTCTGAAAGTTCCCTTATTTCACTACCTCTCACCAAGTAAGGGGGGGGATATGCCAGAAAATTCATGGACTCATGTTCTTCGAGCATTATTAAAATACACCCACAATGTCTGTTTCAGAGCACAACTCAGTATAACAGCTATACATACTCAAAATCAAGAGCGTTTTTGACAAAGATACAGTGGCTGTCTTCAATGGAGACTTCTGTCCTTGATCCATTCTAACTGGAGAATCTTGGTAGGCAGTCATGCTTTTGATAATGAAGAGAGAAGTTCCAACACGTGTTAATTACAATATTTCCTATTTGCTGTCCTTATTGGCTCTAAACACAGCTTTTTGGGGTTTTAGACCCTTTACTTTGAAGATATTTTGCTGTGTCCATAGACTGTGTTAGGCAAGTGACCAGGACTGCAGTCTGGAGTCAAATGTCCACTTCTGAGGTATTTCAACCCTTAGAGATTCCTGAGAAGGTACTTCTGGATCTCTCCTGTAATTCCAATTCAACTTTTGGCACATTGGCCACCCAGTCTGCAGAATAAAATGTAGAATGAGTTAAATTGCTATGTTGTTGCCTCTTGTTTTTCCAGCCTGATTTTCATATCCAGGTTTGCAAGTACACTTAGGGATGTAATTTCTCCTGTATTTGAGTTTGTCATGCATGTACATATGAATGCATAAGCCTGGGGAAATTTTGGAAAGGATCCGAATGCCAAGCAGATGGATAATTAGTTCTAAGGAAGGGAAGGATAGAGACAAGCAACTCTGAGGTCTCTATTGAAGGTGGCAGGAATGCAAGAGAGGTAGATGAATACAATTAGGGACACAGAAAAGAACAGTGAGGGCAAGAGGATTCGTCTGGGGGGAAGAATGTGAAAAAATGAAGCCCATATGGGTTTCTTTTAGCTGCTTTTCCATTGCTGAGTTCTGCCTTGTTTTGGTTTATAATGATTTTCCAAGTACAGCATACTTAAAAATAAATCACTGTTTTCATCAGAGTTTATGCACTTGTAGTCCTGATTCTGTTTTTAAAGTGCAGCTGTTGAGAATCACTCAAGATAGCTTACATTTCTTTGTGTTTTCCCTGATAAGTTATAGTTAGGTTTTTTTGCCTGCTATTTCTCACGCAATGTCAGAATTAGACTTGTAAAAACTATTAAAATGGAATTGACAAGCAGAACTAATAATTCTTGTGGGTTTTAATGCATTTTTTAAAAATTTTGGTCTTATTTCAGATTCAGTTTTTAGGCTGACTGATCTGCTCCCTGAAAAGTAGGCCTGTGGACTTAGGCTCAAGACACTAAAAGATTCTATGGTCATATATAATATTATTCTGTGGGAAAAAAACCCATTAACCATACTGGATGATTAAAACAAATCCATTAGGGAAATAGATAACTGTTTTTAAAAACTGTCTGTGAAGCAGCATGAATTAGCTTGAAGATAGTGGTCCTGCTCATGTGCAACTCAGTTGAAGGGCTTGTTTGAATTTTTCTAACAGCTAAAACTACACTTTTGATGCATTAAACACACAATAAAAACTTTTCAGTAAGTCTCAATGCATTCGTGATACATTACTGAATGGATGGTCTAACTAGAATATTCAAACAAAAAAACCCTCCAAACAACCAAACAACAAACTAATTAATCCTCTATTTTCTTTTTTTTCTTAAGCTATACTATCATCAGCATTATGACTTCTTATATTTATGGTTTTAGACCAGTAAAAAGGTCTTGTGTTCCCATTCCTTCAGGAAATGCTGTGTAGTCAAAACATTCCTTGATGCTATAGCCTTTTGCAAGAGGTGCTTGAGGTTGGACTATAAGATCTGTACGTTCCTCGACAAACAACAACCTCTATGACAAAACTGACAAATGTATAAATTGTTCTTAAAATTTCTCTGTGGAAGTCAAATATGCTCAGATAATTTTTTAATTGTTTGTGCATGACTTAGATTGTGCTGACTTTCAGTCTGAAGAACTGATTGAATCCTGTCTAAATAAAAGTGGATTGGGCTAGTATAATTCTAATTTATCTCATTACTATGGGTGCCTTGTCTGATTTTATGTATATTTGTTTAACCAATCATCCTGCATTTTCTGTAGTCTAAGGAGGTTAAAAGGAAGACTATATTTTAGACTGTGGAATTCTATGTTTAAGCAAAAGATGGTTGGATGAAATTGAAGTGAATCAGGAGATGACTGGATCTTCGAGTTACTTGAATAGACTCAGACATTACTACTTTCTCCTCCTGCTGATCTTTTGCTGATCTCCCTTTTTTTGCCTGTATTGCCTTTGCTTCAGTTAGAGAGGTGTTATTTTTTAGGGGTTCACAGTCATTCTGAGAGAAGGGAAGTACCTGGAAAAGGCATCAGAACTCAAGTTTAGCATCTTGTGGCACACTTTATATGTCAGATGATGGAGAGGTTATAGTACCACTTCTGAGCTGTATTCCCTTCATATGACCGTGGTTATGTCCCTTCTATGAGTTAAAGAGGTTAAAAAACTCCCCAGGGTATTCAGGGGCTGTATTTGTTTTTAACGGCAAGGAAAGATTGCCAGTTTCCTCAAAAAGATGTGCCCATTCCCTGTATCTCCCAGAGATATTGGCCACATCTCTAGATTTTCTAAAACAGCTTACTCTTTTCTTTGTGTTTTATGATGATGTCATTTGAGTGACACATGAACTAGAAAACAACAGACTTCCCTCTATGCATGAAAAATGCTGAGACTTTCAGCCTCTTGCCTCAGAATTTGTTCAGTGTACCTTTAATGATGTGGAATGCAGTAGAAGAAGCTTGCTTAAAGTCTCATCTAATTCTTATGTTATCATATTTTATAAAATCAAGTACAGATTTTGGTCAGGTTGAATAATTTTTTACCAGTTTATGTATTTTACCAGATGTCAATGTATTGGACGTTCTTCATTCTAACCAAAGGAAATATCCCTGATTTTTCTGCATTTTGTCATTGGTATGTTTCTGTAAGGCTTAGAGTTTTTCTTAAAATTATTATAGTGATTAGTAATTTCTCCTGCAGTTGTAAATTTTTTGAATTTATTTTCAACTATTACTCCAGAAGTTGAAAACAGTAGCAGCCAGATAAAAAGAGAACAAGTACCTTTTTACTGGTTAATAATTATGAGAAAATCACATTTTATAGTCTAATACTTACTATGCAAATGAATGGGGTCCATATTTTTCAACTATCTCTCTTCATAATGCATTTAAATCATGGAAGCTATTAGGATATATTTTAGGATGGAGTAGTCACATGTGTACCCAATTCATTAGTCAGCTATTTTAATGTGATAATTGTGATGTTCAGACTGCTGAAGTGAATGGTTCCCAGAATGTGTTTTAATATCAGTGGACTGTTATATTGAGTAGGAATAGATTTATGCATATGATTATTTCATGCACCTAGCTTAAATTTAGGGCTGTAACAGTCCTTCTGTATGTGCAGGCTCTCTTACTTCTATTGGCCATCGCAGTATGAATATTAAGTATATCCTCACACGATTGCAGGATGCATTATACCTGGAATTATTTGCTCTTATACTGATAAAAGTAATAGTTATTTGACACTAATATTTATATTGTGCTGCTTTTTTGCTGTTTGGAATTTTCAGAGTTCTTTGGTTCTTCTGAACTCCAGTATTAATTGTTTGAAAAAATAACTATGTCACAATTGTCAGGAATTCATACAGACCGAAAAGGTGAGCCTTTAAATATGATGAGTTTTCTTCTGTTGATGAGTAACCACCGGATACCACCTGACACTGAATTGTTCACTGTGCCTAGTGACAGCTTCGTGATAGAGTTCCAGCCTATTTGCCTGCTTAAGATGGGATTATTTTTTGCGTTATTAGTGTCAACTTTCATTGAAAAAATAATTAAAGCAGGGAAGTATTTAATGGAAATTTAACCTGACTTCACGCTGTTCACAACAACGCAGTCTGTTTAAATGTCATGAGTGACGGATTAGGAGATTTACACTGGCTGTTGCTTTTTACTCAGTGGTCAAAATAGAACCAGCTCAAGAAGAACGGGAGAAGGAAAACCAATTAAGCTCCTGCTAAAGTCATTGGTTGAACTGAGACTTGTGAGGCAGCTTCTCAGAATTTACTGCATACTTTCATAAATGATATTGTGTTGACATTCAGTTTCTCAGAAGTTCCAAGTGTTCCTTGGCTTTGCATTAGGCCTCACTGCTATTTGCAGCTCCTGCAGTGCTTTTAAAGCTTTCCATAGGGAATGTGTGTATCTATACTTTATGCGTACTGGCTTCACATTGTGAACTCCTTGTATATACTTTTATCACACTGCAATTTTCATTTCTATTGGAAAACTACTGGCATCCTTGTCTCTTTTTTCTGAGACTTTGCCTGAGTAGAATTCCAGGCTCATGGCACAGTGCTAGCAATGAAAAAATTTTGCATTCTGAGAGAAAAGATGGGTAGGTCTAGAGAACAGGTCCAGCCAGTTATATTATGAAACTTAAAACTTTTTTCAAAGTCAAGCACCTTTATTGAAAAAATGGCTTAAACTTCATTTTTATCCCAGTGTTGAATACTAAACAACCCAACGCCCTTTTTAAAAAATGGTTATGTTGATTACAATTTTCATCAATTCTGAACATATCATAAAGTGAAGATGATCAAGGGTCATCTGCTTGTTGAACAGCCACTTTGAAAAGGTTACTTTTCTACCAAGTAGTTTAGAGGGAAGGAAAAACTCTGGACAACATGATAATTGGAGGAAAAGAACGGGAATCCTGGGTATGCAATAGAGACCTCATTTGTACGCACTGAACTCCCATGAAGGGGAAGGAGACAGAGGCTGTGAAGGTCATACAGATAATTTATTGATTACTTTGATATGTAAAACTCTTTCACTAAACAAAGGGTTGTTGTTTTTATAGCTCTTCTTGCAAAATTTTTTTCCCTTCATTTAAACACTGAAGCTCTTGGGAGACTATACTTTAGCAGATCTGTGGATGTTGAATTCTAGACCTCTGATTCTTTAGAAAGGTTACAATTATCTATGCTCAAGAAATTTACTAGGAGTAAGAAAGAAAATGGAGCATAAAGGAAAGCTAAAAGCAGCTGGGTCCAATTGTGGAACTTCTTGTAAGTTAATGAGTGAGGTACCAGTGAGTGTTTACCTCAGGATTGGATTTGTTTTCTACAAATTCTTGCACATCTGACATACCCATGCAATGTCCTGGCAGCACTGCCTATGATATCCATTGGATATAAATGTTTTTGGCAAAATGTAGGATATTAGATGCAGAAGTATATTTGATTAAAAACTATTCATTTCCCTTATTTCAGGCTAGGCTGGGTTTTTAAAGCAATGATTCTTAGAGTGGTTTCACTTCCTTTTTGGGCATCTTTCTGTGTATGACTAGATAATGTATTTCGTACTGTCAACGTCTAAATAATGCAGATACTGATGCATTCAAAGTACAATTTATAGGTAAAGAAATGCCTCCAGCAACTCCACTGTACCTTGAAGCTTTAGTTTACCTTGAAGATTCATGGGATTTAGAGGTTCTTTTTAGACCTATATTCACACTTAGGGGATGCCTTGCAAGGATGAGATACTTGTACAGCTGTTAAAAAGAGAAATAATGCTGCTCTTCTACAAAAACTGCTACAAGGAGTTGCAGGTGTGTGGGGGATTTGTGTTTGGTTGTGATAGGGTTTTATTGTTGCTGTTCTTAGGTTGTTTTGTTTGTTTGTTTAATTAATAATAATCTGGAGATGAGTTTATTAATTGGCAAATGGAGAAGAGTTATATTTTATACTCATTATTTTTTATCCCAGTGTCTTAGAAACTGCTTTTGATTTTCTTAAATGCATGGATTTTGATGGTATTTCAACTTCAATGCGTAGTTGGTTACTGTTCATAACAAATTTTTGTTGTGAGAAATGAAAAAGTAATTTGTGTGCAGTCTTCCTTAGTTATAATTCATTGTCACGTTATAAAGCTGTCCTCATATTTGGGGTGCAACGCTTTGTTCCTGTCATATTTTGACAGTCCGTTTATTTCAGTCAGTTTATCTATGGCTAATAAAATGTTTTTCAGACACCAAGCACTTATCATTCTTACAGAGTTTTACTCTCCCTCTCTGTGCTAATTTTAATAAGTAATTTTAGCAGAGGATGGTATGTTTTAGTAGATCTACACTTAATTATTAAATATATAAACTCTTGGATAAATATAACCTGCTCCAAGTAGATTGTTACTTTCTAGCTGAATGTCTTGCTTTTTACTACTTTTTGCCAAGATAAAATAATTGCTAAATAATTCACCCCTTCACCATCTACAAAGCACAGTGTTTCTCTTAAACAGCTTTCTAGTAAGATTAATTCAGGCCAAGTGTAGTTTTAAGATGAATTTTGGTAACTTATGAAATTGTTGCCAGCAACACCACCTAACTGGTGTCTGTAATAACTGGGAAATTTATTTCAGTAATGCACTCCAAAAATAGATTACTAATATGCTTCTTTTACTTACTAATAAGTATTAGTGTATCTTTTCAGTCCCTGCTATTTGAAGGTAGGTATGAATTCTGAGCAATAACTTGCATTCAGTACTAAGAACTACAACAATTCCAACAGCACATGGTTCATGGTATGGTGTCTTTGAATTCAGCATAATTTTTTCCCTCAGGATTTAAATGGCCAATATTGCCATGGATAGTGCAGATTCCTATAAAGTTTAATAGGGTAGCTTCAATTATAAGTAGTATACTTATAATAGTAAATATTGACTACTAATTATTTTGTAGTTTAAGACAATATTTTATTTTTTTATTATAAATATTTATCTATTTTTAATCCCACCTGTTGGGTTGGAGATTTGAACCTGTGTTTGCAATGAGCTGAAAAACCTAAATGTGAGGAAGAAAGAACTGATCTGTAAAAGAGCCTGTGAGTAACTCATAAACTATAGCTGAGAGCTCCTCAGGACTAGTCCCAGCACACCACACAGGAACTAGGATTAATTTAAGTAAGTGTATCTACTTAAGACTACTGGAAACTACTAAAGTGGGGGTGCATTAGGATAAATAACTAAAATTACACCAGTCACTGCTTAAGAAAGCTGATCTGTCAGGCAAAGGCATGTTTATATTGCTTTTATATTTCTGACAGAGGTGATGTGGTCATTAATCAATAATTGTCTTGCTAGATTTAAAGGTAAAGGGTGGCCCTAACAACATTAAGTGAAGAGCTGTGGTAGAAGTCTCCTTTAATAAATAACAAGATTTTGCACTTACATTGCAAAACGCCTTTCATCTAAGCAAGAAAGAGATTTATAGATCTGTGTATGTTATGGTGCATTCATTTTAGTACAGGAGGAGCTGAAGTATATTAAGTTCGAAATTTACCCAAGGTCATGTAGAAAGTCAGGATCAGAAGTAAATTTTGGGGTTCGAAATATTTTCTTAAAAGCTATCCTTCAAGTCAAATAAACATAGCTAATCCTTGAGAATTGAAAAGAGCTGTATGACTAGTAATTCTAGCGCATCTTGCTGCTCTTGCATAATTGCTGACCAGTGGAGCTGCTTATGGAGTAATACATCATACCAGGGCTGAGAGCTTCCTTCCCTGAAGTAGGTTGGAGCAGCTTCCCTTTGACTGCAGTATGTCCAGGGTCTCACCAAAATGTGAGTAGGGTTAGGACAATCTACCTGCTCCGTGATCTTTGGAAGGTGCTACTGGATTTTTAATTGAGCAAAAGCTGTAGATAAAGTTAGAAAGCTTATCCCTTGATAAGAAGGTTGTTTATAGAACCCTGGCACTCTATTGTTTTCCAAGGTACTAGGGGAGCTTTCTTTGTATAATGCATTCAGGTGAACAGTGATTTTGAGTGCTGTTCTAATGAACTTTTCTCCTAAGTTATAAATTTTTGGAAAAGAAAATACAAATTCACAGCATGTATGATAAATTACCCCCATTTATTGACATGCAAGAGCATGTCAGTACTGTATTTTAGAATGATTTTGCAAATAATCAGTTACTTTAAACTGGATTGTGCTAAGAGTTGGGTGTGTGTTGCAAGATCACTTAAATTTGGGGCAAGAGACTTTAAAGGCACCAGCTTAATTTTGTTTTCAAGCTGTTACTGCGTTTAATTTCTTTCTCAAAAATCATGTTGTGGCTTAGGAATCGTAGCAGCTGAAAATATGGTACAATAAAAGTTGAATTTTTTTAATGTAAAAAGCCTGCACACATGTGAAAATAACAAAATATGGAATGTTTGGCATGATCTTCATACTGGAAGATCACATTGTACCACAAATAGCATATTCTATTAAGTCATATTCTTATCAACTTTGTAAAATGAGATTTAATTTAAAATGCTTCCAGAAGCTGAATTCCAGATATTTGAGGTTTATCTGACCTCCTGGATACTTTGTAGTCAAGGACATTTCCATTAGCATGGCTAGTGATTCTGTTCAGTTGGCTATTTCCAGAGAAAGTACAAGGCAGAGGATAAAGTACGAGAACTGAAACTTTGAAATGTTTTTCTACGTTTGCTATTAGCCCCACTATGCAAACACCTTGCTAAGGGCATTGGTTTTGGTCTCATGATCTGACACTGATCTTTTCTACTGGAATCTTGGGTCCTGGCATTCTAGGCAACCGAAGGAGCTGAATGATGTTGCAGTAGATTTCAGACACATCATTTTTGTCATGTATAGCAATTCAAAACTATATGGTTTGTCTTTATAAAATCTAAATTCACATTTTTCTTGTGGCTAAGTATGTTAATGCTGGGGGTGTTTTCAGAATTGTGGAGCATGGGTGTGAGGAACTATTTGGTTTTCTTTGTCAAGTAAACTTTGAAAATGCACACGTTTGCAAATTATAACATAAAATATCCATGTGTCTCTGCTGTCCAGTATCCCTGCACTTCAGTTCAGAGCTAGAAATGGTAACGCATGCAAAGGCAGTTAAAAGATTTTTAAAACAAGCCTGTGTCTTTATTTACCTGGTTTGTCTAATTTTAATATCAAGACGTTGAATGTAGTTCTGGTTATATTACTCCTCTCTATTACACTTTTATTCAGTTTTCTCTTTCTGGCTGCTGTGTTCCTTACATTAGCTCTGAATAAAAAAAACCCTCATTCATCTTGCTTTTGCTTATATGTACACTCAAGATGATTTTTTTTTTCAGAAAGGCTCTTCAGTATATGCTTACATCAATTCAGTAATAATCTCTGCTTGAGAGACCTGAGAGAATTTTCCACTTTATGAAAAGCTTGATTCTACATATTTTTAGCTAATAGGAGCTTTACCTTTGATTATTATTGTGAGCAAGATAGTGGTCAAACTTTATTTTTTTTCCATACCCAGTTTTATCTGTCTTGGGCCATTGCTTCCCCTTCTCTTTCACCAGTTTTTCATATACTGTCACAGACTATAAAGCTACTTCCTTGGTTTTGCTTTATGTTAGTTGCAAAATTCCACTGTTGAGTGTTCACTCTGTGTTATCCGTGTTCTTGTGGAAACATCTTTTAACATACATGTTAAAATTATTTCCTAGCACTAATAAAGCACCAGGATAGAAGGGGCCTTTGTATGAATTTAGACTAGTTGCAAAGAGCATGCCACAAGGAAAAATTTAAAAGCCCTATAGGAGTCTATAGACGAGAGAGGATATTAATTAAATGTATATTTTGGAGTAGTGCTTTCCTTGGGGAGTAAGACCAAGGACCAATTCCATCGAGTTACACTAGGGATTAATTTGGCCTGCTGTCTTTGATGTTAAAAAACTGGGGACAAACTAATTTCTTTGGTACCTGCTTTGAAGAAGAAAGTGTATAGGGGTGAGGCAGTGAGTTTACATATTGCCAGAGAGTGTGTTTATGTGGTTGTGAAATAGTCTGTCAGCTGACACAGTATTAGATTTCTGGTCCTGTTCTGTGCATAAAAGCAGTGAATATTTTAGCTGCTTTTTTTTTTCACATACATGTCTCTAAGTGTTACAGAATGGGCAGTATTTCAAAATGTATAGTATTAAGACAGAAGTACTATTTTTAACAAGTAAATTAACAGAAATCTAAAATTAAAGTCAGCAACGCTGGCCAGATTTCTGGGGAGAAATTAAGCTATTGGAACAGGCAAGGGGAAAATTCTCGGAAACTGGAAAATTGCTGTATTTCTACCGATAAAGGGTTAACCAAACTCACCCCTTGGTGACAGTGAAAGTCCTTGTAAAATTTGGTTGTTGATCTGTAACCTTACTCCCTTTACAGACAACAGCTTTCCACATAAACTTATATGTACCTTGTGAAATCTTTAACAATAGACATTTGTAAAACAAATACATAATGCTGCTGTGTTTTCCTTCAGGAAGAAAAAAGGATGGTGGTTGTAAATAGTTTAACTCTTAAAAATTTTCTGCTACTTAGGACTATGATGGACATGGTGTGTTTACAGTGACAGCTTAAAGAGGTATAAAATCATCTGTGTATTAGGATGAAATTGGAGATGTAGAAGGCAAAGCTTTTTCACTTATAAAGTGAAAAGTGCTTCTCTTTGTGCCATGTCTCTATTCAGTCTTAAATATTTTCTCCAGAATCAGTCTCCCCTGTAGACCTGGTAAATAGAAAGTCAGTTTAACAGAGATGTAATAATTTCAGTCATCATTGTGTCAACTGGAAGTTTTGCAGAAAATGTCTTTGTACTAAATTCCCTCGTGCACTGACAGTCAACCTGGGAAGGAGCTTTTATGGGAAGATTTGTATTTTTTGTATGGGTTGTGTTTTTCTTCTTGCTGTTAAAAAGTCAAAATGGGGAAAGTAGTTAACTAGAAACAGGCTCTCTAGGGCTACTTGTTTGTTGGTTTTGGTTTTTGCTTCTTTTTTTTTTTTTTAAACTGAAATGCTCTTTTACTGTGCAATTAAGGTTGCAACATGTGAAGGAAGTTAATACAAGGCATTTTTCTGTTTACCTAGCCTTCTTTTTTCCCCTTATTTAGGAGAGTTTCTTTGTAGGCTGATCAAGGGATGAATGTACAGTTGTGTATTATCTGATAGCTATATTAAAAATCACTGATAAACAGGTTATTAGTGTGAATACTCATCCTGACTAATATTGGGGTAAGAGGCAGAGAAAGACATAGTCCCTTCCTGAGCTGTGAAAATCTGCCAGCTGTCTTACACTTTGGTAAGTGTTGTTTATTGTCTTCGAACCACAGAAAAGTGTAAGGTGAAATTCTGTTTCATTTAGATACAACCACACTTAGTATAACTTGTGGTATTCCTTTTACTTAGTATTTACTTAGTATTACTTTTGAAACTTCTACCCAGAAAGTTTATCTGTATTTGTAGATATGGTACCTGTGATCATGAAAAATGAGATTTTCAGGTTTGTCATTGTGTTGTCTTGTTGAGTGTGCTTCATTTACTGCTTTACTTGGTTCTGGCTATGTAAGGAAAGTATATTTTCAGCTGCAAGTTATAGCAAGTTTTTACATATATTTCTGTCTTAGCCAAAATAATTTTTTATTTTATGATCCATCGCTCAATGTTTTATAAAAATGAATTACAGCAGTGCATCACACATGTCTTTTCCAATTCCCTTTTTATTAGCACTGATGATTTCAATTACTTAAGTAATTTTAAGTCTTTCTATCAAAGCATCAAAAGTGCCTAAGTAAATCAGACTTTTGTAATGAGAAAGATACCAAGTATAAAAGTAATGTTTGGCCACCTAGAATATCTGCATAAGATAATGGAGCAGTAGTTTCATTCTCCTGATCTCTGATTATGAGAAAGGACCTTTACTGACAGTTTGACCCAATTAGAAACTATTTAATTTTGTTCATTATGTTGACCATAGAGATCTACTTTCCTGCTGAAGTATGGGGTTGCATTAATTTCCTTGGTCTCTCTCTAAAAAAAAAAATTGGTGAAAGAAAGTGTCAGTGATATTTAAATGGATTAAAATGGCCCTATTTCATATTGATATTCATTTTACCTTGAGATGATTAAGACAGGAAAGTGGTATTTTGGCTGAATTTATTGCTATGTATTGGTAAAGAAAGAACTTAAAAGAATAAGTATTTTTTAGGGTATTATAAATATGCTATTATTTTTTCGCAAATAAATTGTATTTATTCACATTCAGAAACAATTTAAATTTTGTAATCAGGAAGCTTTGAATTTGCATAACACAGTATGCATTGGAATCCTGATTGGAATTTAGCCAAATGTGAGTCATTGCCTCAATCCAACTTCAACTGCAGAAGGTATTTTAGCAAAATCTGTGGCTTTAAAGTATTGGATTTACTATTAACTAAATTGTCTAACATCGATGAATAAATTAGTTACTCAGTGTGGTAGTCTATTAAGCAATAAATAATGTACTTATGGAATTTTAATGTGTGAAGGGTTATAACAAGTGGTATGTGATCTTGTATGCAGCATATTTGTTTTCCTTATGGACAGCTAAATCATAATTGATGGGTCTATGCTTAACTTGTGTTGAAGGTTACATTTGCATAATTTTCATGAACAGTCTTTTAGAAGACTTGGGTGTAGGGTAGAGAAAAATCCCTTATTTATTACAGTATTTTGTAAATGGATTCCAGTCATAAAGAACTTATTTAGTGACACTAAATTCATTGAGTACTTACAAAAGAATCTGTGATTTACTTCACTGTAGATTTATCTGTGTATTCCAAAGAAAACGAAAATCAGACACAGCAATGGTACAGATTCCTTCATGCCATATTGCCATGGTATGCCTGTAATTTATTTGAGAAACTAATTCAAAGGATATATAGTTATTTTAATTTTTGGCTTCTGAGGTTGTCAACTCAGAGTTGCTAATTGTTTGCTAGTGTCCAGGCTTCTAATGCAAACTTCTTTAAAATTTAATAATAGTTAAGGCCTAAAATTTCCAAAGACCTAGTAACTCTGTGTGCTGTAAACATATCTGAAGACATTAAGAGAAGTCAGTGTCAGTTTTGAATCTTCCCATAGAAATCTGAGAGGAATGTGATTAAATATGATAGAAGTGTCAGAAAGGTCTGTCAAATTCTTTATATATTTTTATGGTGTTGATTTCTTGCCCACTGGTACACTGATTAAAGACATCAAGATCCTTATACCAGTGGTAATGAATGTGATCCCGTATGAAACAAAGGTTTTGAATTAATATAATTATTCTCCAATTCCTGATCTTTTTAATCATCATGGAGATAATGTCATAATGAAATGTAGAAGATATATGGAATTGATTATACTTTTTCTGTAAAGCTAGTGAGGCTTTCAAATATCTGAAGACTTACTTCTGTAATAATAACAGCCAAACCAGCACTTTGAAGCAGGTGATTGAATGGTTTTAACTCCTAGATGCTACAGAGGAAGCAAATGCCTGACAATGATTCTTTCAGGTTTTATTTTAATTCAATTAATTTTACCAGTAAAACTTCTATGTGGGGGAAAAAAATTATAATTTTGTCTTGTAATGTCTTGTCAGTGCTTCCTGTCATTCAGCTGTTTAAGAAAATTAGTCAGTTATTTTTGACAACCTGTAGAACAGGTCTTTGCATGTATGTCTTCTTGGAACTAAGATGATGAATTTGTTATGGGTGACCCTGAGAAGTAGGTTTTTTGTGTTAAAATGTTTATAAGGAAGAAGGCTGTCTTGCCATAGGAACTATGCTTTGGGAAAAAAGACTGCAATCAGAGTGAGGAGTGCACGTTTTTCTCCTAGCTTGTTTTCTTTGTAACCTCTGGACAGACCTACCACAGGCGAACAGGAAATGCCAAAATGTAGTAGGTTAGTTAGAAGAAAAAGTGAGCAGAAGGTTGTTTCTGGATTTGGAATCCATAATTATCACTAGAAGCAATGTGGGATCCAATGATTTACCTTATTAAATTTAGCAATGAATTTTGTAACAACTTCTCCCCAGATCAATACTTTTTTTTTAAGATTCATAAAGAATATTGCAGTAATAAATGGAGAGGACACATTTCTCAGTTACTGTTTTTAAGAAGCAAGGAAGAGAGCTCTTTCCCATCTGCACTGACGATTCAGTTTCTATTGTAGGTAAATGGTGTTTTGTGCTGTCTAACCAGCTCACTTATGAAACAATTCAGCCTGATTAGGCTTTCCTTGGGAATGAGATCCAGCTCTTGAGTTGTTTTCAAAGTAGAAACTATTCTATTCCTCTGCTTACAGAAGTAAGCAGTCTAATCTTACTTAACTTCACTCATAATTGTGTGATTTGCATCAGCACAGAATAAGCTTGTGTTACTGATAGTTTGCAATGTTTTCCCAAAACATACCTTCAAACTTACTATCAGTAAAACATTTTGGTTAAGAACTTGCTGTTTAATTATTGAAGGTACTTTGGAAAATTAATTCTTCAGATGTACAAAGTAGTTGTTTTATCTGGAAATCTTGTATTAACCTTGTTTTATCTGGAAATGTATTAATACATCTCAAGCAAGTTGCATTGTCATATGAAATCAGTGACAGTTTAGCACTTAGAGTGATAGTACAGCAACTCTCTGCTCTACTAGTTCCAGTTTGCAAGATGGTGTAGATAAAAAAACCTCACCTTAAGTAGACAAGCTCAAATGATATATATATATATATATTTTAAAAGGGTGAGAGATTATTCTTACTCATTACATGAAAAAGCTAATTGCTCTGAATACCAAGCAAATAATATGTCCCACAAGCAGGAACTGAGTGAACATATTTTCTATTGCTAGCTTTGTCTTTCAATAGAAGATTTACTCTACAATCTTATTTATATGAGGATGAGGGGTGTGGGGATGATATGGCACTGCATATAGTTACAAATACTTTGAAGTTGTGCAAGCCAATGGAAATGCTGCTTGTTAATGCTTGTGGCTCAGGATTCAGACCTTTTCTTGTTTTCCACTGCTTTT
>VXAX01007367.1:1371873-1465066 GCA_013399835.1 Leptocoma aspasia | reverse complement strand
ACTATTATGAAAACATTCTAGTTCTTTACATGCAGGAGATCTAGTATTTCTAAACTATACCTGGTCTCTGAACAAAATGGTATTGAAATATAGTTCTTGATTAAATAGACACTCCAAAACCTGTATGTAATGACAAATGACAAATGTTGATATAAATTAAGTATAAATAAACTGTATACTCAGAAAAGGATATCCTTTGTCTTAGGAGTTCATAACAGTATCAGGATACAGGCCATGAAGTTTATATCCTTTTTCATAATCCATTATATTAATATTAATATTATCCATTATATTAATATTAATAATCCATTATATTAATATTTCTGATTAATGGCTACATGTAGATTAACTCAAGTAATTGGACAAAAATAACCCAAAAAAACAAACCACACCATTATAAAAACTCCAAACAAGCAAAATCACTGTCAAAAATCCCAAACAAACATGAAAATATGCACATGGGCAATACTGTGTTCANGTAAATGGTGTTTTGTGCTGTCTAACCAGCTCACTTATGAAACAATTCAGCCTGATTAGGCTTTCCTTGGGAATGAGATCCAGCTCTTGAGTTGTTTTCAAAGTAGAAACTATTCTATTCCTCTGCTTACAGAAGTAAGCAGTCTAATCTTACTTAACTTCACTCATAATTGTGTGATTTGCATCAGCACAGAATAAGCTTGTGTTACTGATAGTTTGCAATGTTTTCCCAAAACATACCTTCAAACTTACTATCAGTAAAACATTTTGGTTAAGAACTTGCTGTTTAATTATTGAAGGTACTTTGGAAAATTAATTCTTCAGATGTACAAAGTAGTTGTTTTATCTGGAAATCTTGTATTAACCTTGTTTTATCTGGAAATGTATTAATACATCTCAAGCAAATTGCATTGTCATATGAAATCAGTGACAGTTTAGCACTTAGAGTGATAGTACTGCAACTCTCTGCTCTACTAGTTCCAGTTTGCAAGATGGTGTAGATAAAAAAACCTCACCTTAAGTAGACAAGCTCAAATGATATATATATATATATATTTTAAAAGGGTGAGAGATTATTCTTACTCATTACATGAAAAAGCTAATTGCTCTGAATACCAAGCAAATAATATGTCCCACAAGCAGGAACTGAGTGAACATATTTTCTATTGCTAGCTTTGTCTTTCAATAGAAGATTTACTCTACAATCTTATTTATATGAGGATGAGGGGTGTGGGGATGATATGGCACTGCATATAGTTACAAATACTTTGAAGTTGTGCAAGCCAATGGAAATGCTGCTTGTTAATGCTTGTGGCTCAGGATTCAGACCTTTTCTTGTTTTCCACTGCTTTTTCAATTCCTGCATCTGGAAAAAGCCTTTCTCTGTCACTAAAGAAAGAGGATGACAGTTACTTTGGTAGAATACCACTCCTCACAGGAAGTCATTGTACCGAGGAATAGCAGCATAAAGCAAAAATGAAAGTAAAATATTAGGATCCACCTTTGTGAAAGAGGAACATTGTATTTTAGATATTTATGGCTGAGATTTAAGCCTAATACTGGCTTTAAAAGAAAATGAAGTCTTCTACAGACTTTTGGTTTTTCTTGTGACCATTCGTTTGATTTTATTGGTTTTTAATGTTTTCACTCTTTGGAATTTTTGTACAAACATCATTGTGAAGTCGAACATATTCAAATAAAACCTAATAAATCTGGCAGAAAAATATTGCATAACAGTTTCATTTAGATGGTGAGAACTCTGCCATTAAAGACTCCTATGGCTTTTTTATGACTTTATTTTTTAATGTTTGGTTCCTAGCTTCTATAAATTATGCATGGTGGCTTTTCATTAACATAGAAGGCAAACATAATTCATTGCAAAGAATTCTTTGGTCACACATGATTGAGAAGTTCAGAAAGATCAAAACCACTTAGCTTTGTGGTGCAAAACTGTATTTCATGTGAAGTCTCCAGCTCCCTGATTTTTAATATTGATTTCCACTCCCCAGTTTCACAAAACTTCAGGAATGCTGATGCATTACACAAAGACATTTTGTAACTGCTGGAACTTGACAAGGAGTCCACAAAGCGATGTTAACCTCTTCCTAACAAATGAAGTAATTGTTGCATTGCTTTTTGTATATAATGGGACTCGTGCATTGCAATAATTATTTTTGCCTACAAAAAGATTTAGGGCACTTTTTTTTTTTTTCAAAGACATTATGTTGGTTGAGAGAGAAGATTGAAGATACTGGTAAACAGAAAAGATCAAGATGACAGCAAATAAGGCAGGCTTTGTTACTGCAAGCTTGATAGGGTTTTGTGGGGTTTTGGTGTTTTAGTCTGAAAAAAGTTTTATATTCATAAGACTTCCAATGAAAAATGTTACATGAGAAAATAATCACTGAGATGTATGAAGGCAAGGATGATGCTTTTTGAAATGCAGCAATGGAGAAGGATTAAATTTCATAGTGTTGAAACAAAGAATTTTCTCTACTGTGAGTATAGAAAGCAGAGTACAGCATGAACCTGGTGTATGGGTTCTTCCTCCTTTGGACCACCCAAGCAGGGGCTGATGAGAGTGATTTTAGTACTTTGTTTAATAGAATAGTTATAGCAGGAATTAATCCACAAATATTATAAGCTAGAGAAAATGAGAAGTAATATACGAAAAGTTGGTGCAGATTTTAATAATTATATCTGGCAATTTGTTTTTTTGAATAACAAGACTATTATGAAAACATTCTAGTTCTTTACATGCAGGAGATCTAGTATTTCTAAACTATACCTGGTCTCTGAACAAAATGGTATTGAAATATAGTTCTTGATTAAATAGACACTCCAAAACCTGTATGTAATGACAAATGACAAATGTTGATATAAATTAAGTATAAATAAACTGTATACTCAGAAAAGGATATCCTTTGTCTTAGGAGTTCATAACAGTATCAGGATACAGGCCATGAAGTTTATATCCTTTTTCATAATCCATTATATTAATATTAATATTATCCATTATATTAATATTAATAATCCATTATATTAATATTTCTGATTAATGGCTACATGTAGATTAACTCAAGTAATTGGACAAAAATAACCCAAAAAAACAAACCACACCATTATAAAAACTCCAAACAAGCAAAATCACTGTCAAAAATCCCAAACAAACATGAAAATATGCACATGGGCAATACTGTGTTCAGTTTTGGTCCCCTCCAGTACAAGAAAGATGTCAGTAAAATTGTGTAAGATCAGCAGTAGACTATGAAGTTGAGAGCTGGCGCTTCTCTGTGGGCAGGAGTAGAGGCGATGGGACTTGTTTAGCCTGGACAAGAGGATGCTTAGGATGGACCTTGAATGTAGGTTGCCAGTATTGAAGAAGAGGTTTTGAGAAGAAAGAGCCTGGCTTTCACAGAGCTGCAAGGCAGGGGGAGAGGACACAGTGGTTGTGAATTGAAACAGGAGAGGTTCCCAAATTATATAAAAGGAAAAAGCCCCCAGCAGCTTCTCATGATGAGGACATTAAAACTTTGGTATAGGCTTCTAAGTGGGACTCTGGCATCTCTTTCTTTGGAGGTGTCAGGCCAAGATAGATTAGATAAAACCCTGAGCAACCTGATCTGAATTCAATGTTGACCCCCAAAATTGAATGTTTGGAGCAGGAGATTTGATTTAGACTATTTTATTCAGAGCTATTGTATGAATCTGAGGAATAAAAAGTCTCATACTGTCTTAGTATTTATTTAGTATGTAATTGAAATACAATTCATATGCCACTGGAGAAAAGAATTGTAAAAGACATGAAATGATTGTAACATAGTTTAGAGAGTGTAAAATAGCAGGATATGCTTTCTTGTTACATGTTAGTGTTAGTTTTTGTATTTAATATGCCTAGGTTTTACTTCACAGGCACCTAGTGCAGTCTTTCCATTGTTGTATTTGTTTCAGAACCATTGATCTCTGTATGTGCTCCTCTTTTTTTCCTGAATTTAGTCAGTGCAGATTGTGGTCTAAAATTTTAAAATCGTTTTTTTCAAGATTATCTTACTATTGTGTTACTATAAATGAGATATCACTAGAAAAGGCAATTGTAATTTGAATTAAAAAAAAAAATATTACTATTCTTATTGTTCAAAGAGACATCTTAAATATGTTTCAGAAGACATCCTGAAAGCATAGTGTAATTTTAGTTAAACTGGCTCTACCTCTCAGTGCCAGCCTAGTGTCAAAGCCACAAGATTAATTGTTCTCATCGTAAGGCTTGACTTAGGTACCGCACTTCATTTAAATAATTAGAATGAATATTTTATATGGATAATACTTGGACACTAATTGCAAAAACTTGCAATGTAATCTTGTGAATTTGTCCTACAAAATTCCTGGCTACTGTCAACTGAATTCAGTGCACTGAGATGGTATTCAAGTACCTGAAATTGAAATAAATCACCAGATTAATTCTTCCTAGTACTTTATAAAAGACAAGTATTTAGTGATTTGTAATTCACCCCTTAGATGACCCCAGTGAGTTGCAATCGTGTATAAAGGTGAGTATGAGCTTTGATACTTTTACAATGAATTATCTCAAAAGAAGGCAGTCCGTATAAGTAAAATTTAAAGGTAACCCTTCACAATAAACAGACAAAATTCTATTCTGTAAATTCAGGTTATTATCAACAACTTGTCTTATCCTCCAGATTTACATGGGGGATTTTATGAAACTGTAAATTACAGATAACTTCCACAAAAGTTCTGTTATTCTACTTGAAACTGATTCCAAATTAGGAGACCCAAACTGAAAATAATTATTTTAGACTTAAATATGGCTTAAACTAAAGTTTTAATAAATATAAGGTGGACAGAATAATAAATTATTGAATTAAAAGTTTTTAAACTCCTGCACTATTCCGATACACAAAGTAGTAAACCCACAGGGATACTGGAGCCAAGCAGTGTGCTGAGGTACGTGTAAGTAATCTTACACACTTTATTTTTGAAAAGTGGCTGAGAGTGAATAGGCATAACAGGGCATCTCCTCCAAGTTAGTTATGGAGGCCAATGGGCCACTGGTTCTCTGTAAATCTAACCCCCTTTGCTCAAATATAAAGCTGGCTGAAAGGTGAAAGGCAGAGGGGGCACAGGTAACTTTCACAGGTGTCTCTTGAGCTTATTCCCAAGTTTGCCAAATTGTTTTATGTAGGGCTTAACTGCTACAAGGAGCCTTGCAGGAGTTTTGTACATTTCAGCTAATGACTTTTCTAGAGGGGATTAGAAATGTTGTCAGATACTGGATTTGATCCCACGCCTTGGAAAGTGGTCAAAGCATAGTACTGTGAAAGCTGGCTAATAATAGTCCTATGAACTATCAGATATAAAAAGTACCTATGTTTTCTGAAATATCAAGTTTGGGAAAGGGAGATTATTGGGTCAAGAGTGAAATGCAATGCATGGGGATGTGTTTTGCAATTGCTGGCTACGTGTATTGACCTTTTCCAGTTTTCTTCTGAATAGCTGATGCCCTGTGAACTGGATAAAATGTTAATAGTTAAAAGAAAGTGGCCCTAGTAAGTCCCTCTAATTCCATATGAGATGATCAATGAATGGCTCAGAGAGATATATTCAGCATGTGTTTTGTTTAAGTCTCTGCAGTATTGGGAAATAGTATTTGGCGCGGCCATGCTCCATCATAAAACAATTAAATCAAAATCTTTCTTCAGAACAACCACTGAACTGCATTCACAGTCAATTAAAATTGGCATCTCTACTGCCTTCATATTGATCTAAAATGTCTGAGTCTGATAAAAAGTTATATTGCAAGCCTTTTCTTACCTCATCACCTGCAGTTTTTAACCAGAAGTTCATTTCTCAGAGGCAGGTTGTAGCTTTTAAGGTAGCTTCAAAGAAGCTTGAGTAAGGCAGGCAGGCTGGGAAATATTTCCCTTGGGAAAAGACAACCTAAAATATAGCTAGATGAGGAGATGAGCTCTGCCTATGATGCTGCTTTGTATCCAAAACGTTCAGAATACATAAAAGAAACTGGTTTATGACTCCTTTTATGAAAGTTAAGGAACTGTTCCAGTACAAACATTGTTGGTGTTACCGTGTTCACTGGTTAATGTCGATAGCTTTTTAAGTTTTATAATATAATTATTATGTAAAACCCTGTAGAATGTCAGGCTTTCCCCAGCAGTTTATAGGATCTTTGTCTACAAATCTATTTCTTAACAACAATGTCGTATATATATACACACACATATGCACACACACATGTATATGTTCTAATAATTTTAATTTAACCTTCTTGTGGTAAGAATCATGACTGAAATTGATAAATGTGAAATGGTAACTTGGCACCATGTTGTATGTGTTCCTAGAATGTTTTTGACTGCAAGCAGACAGAATACTGTGGCTGCAGTTTTTTGTGTATCTATACAAAAAATGTTAACTTGAACTGAAGCGTTTCACGTGCCTAATCTATAGCAGCTGCAATGGTCAGTGAAACTATGTCTCTAAACCACTTCTATTGGCATTCTGAGCTTCTTTTAGTATTGATTTAATTTTAGTCAACCACTCAAACTTTAACCAGAATAAGCTGGTGCCAGATTAAGCATTAATGACATATGTATTCTGTATTCTTCAGAAACCTCACACAATTGCAGATTTCACTTGCCTATATGACCACTTTGTAACTAATCAGACCAGACGTGCCACTACAGAGAAACCACAAACACAGCAGTATGCACTGATAGATATTAATACAGTCCAGTCTGTTAACAAAGTGAACAATTGCCCAAATAATGATTTCCTGCTGTGGACTTTTTATGCTTTGTTTGTTAAATCCTATTTTCCTTCCTACTTTCCTGTTGACTACAGCAGAATTGAATCTTATTCAGGCCGACTTGCACTGGGTCAGCAAAACTCTTCACCTTTGTGGAAGAAAAGTTAACTCATTGAAGGCTGTCTGGATTTGAACATCTCTTATTGGTGCACTGAGCTCCCACCCACAACCAAAGGGAAGGGGTTAACAGTGCTTTATGAAATGTGGGAGAAATGAGGAGCTGAGGAATATATTTGCTAATGTGTTTAAGGCAAAGCCAGAGTTCACTGGACCATGATTTGGTGTTTTCACTTTCTAATTATTCATTCTTTTCTTTTCCTAGTATTGCCTTATTGCTTTAGTGATTTAGCAAAAAGTTGTGCTAAATATATTGAATAAAACATTAGCAGTCATTGCTAGCATAAACATCACTACAAAACCCGGAGGTATAGTGGAAATTAATCCTGTGGAATATCTTATCACTAAAGTGAATGGCAACAGCTCCGCAGCATATTCATTCAGCTGCTAACATGGGGATACTGGAAGTAAGGTAATTTGCGACATAATTTACAGAAATATATGTCTAAATAGGTTTATATAATGCTATGCAGAGAGCAACTTTACTGTTGTATAGAAGGGAAATAATTTACTAACATTCTAGTGTTTGCACGCAATGTAATTGTGTGCAGATTTCTAGGAGGTCATTAATTAACATTGCTGCTTGCTACCTTTACAGTTAGAATAACAAACAGTCCAGTAGCCTTTAGGAAATTAGAACAGTTGCAAGAAATGTTTTGTATGGAATAACTTTCTTGCAAGTACAGGAAAAGGAAAGGTCAGAGGGGTACGTTTTTTGATCAAGAAGGCTCAGTCAAACCTTGATAACTTTTGATGACCTTCCTCTTTCATAATTTCATCCATGGGTAATTTCCTTGTAATAAACTGACAAGTGCCACACAACTTGTTCAGTTTTATACTCTGAAAATATTAGGCCAACAGGGATGCAAATCTAGTTTATTATCAGAATTAACCATCAGCAGATAAATGATAAAATATTTTTTTACCTTTGTATTTTCTTTGGTTTTGCACACTATAAAATCTATTTTGTGGATGTAATCAGTTGAGCAAAGATTCCATACTAGCACTTTAAACCCTTAATTGCTACAAAGGCTTTCAATTTAAAAACTATGTTTTACCTGAGTGGGAAATTGTGACCGTGGTAGATAGAAAATATTACATTTAAAGCAGTAAATACATGTTGAAAGTTGCATTTGCTTTGAAAGAAAGAGTTTCATACTGTGGCTTTCTCCAGTCTTCCAAACCACCCAAGGCATCTGAATTACATCCATGTTTTCCCCATTATTGCTGCATTTTTATGTACTTTCATCTACCCAGGTGTTGGGACACGCAACAAAGGAAAGCTCATTGATTATCTAGGAGAAAAAGGTCTGAACCTAAGCCTCCCAAAATGGCTTTCAATAGAGCAATATTTGGACAAGTCATTGAACTGGCAATGTCATGTTTCCTGTATCCTTTAGATTCCTTTGGAGTGTGGAAGGGCATGCAGGCACTTATTTTTGAATTCTGGGATAAAACATACTTCCAGTTGGGCAAGTTGATCACCCAGAATTAAGAAAATGTTCTATTTGGTCCACTTCTACAATATAGAAAAGGGGAGGGGAGAAAAAAAGGCTTCCAAAACATCTAACTCTCATTATTTAAGGACATCTGCCAAGTACAGATGCTTTGTGCAGGTGTCTGAAGTGGGAAGTGGGTCATATCCCACTGCTATTAGTTTCTTTGGAGGAATCCCTGAATCAGTTTCTGTCCTTCAACCACAGTTGATGTGCTTGTTTCTCTACCTTATTTCCTGTCTGAGAAATGATGCTAACTCCTTGACACACAGTGTCTTAAACTTTCACAGTATTTTGCAAGAGGCAACTATGTAAACTAGGATTTTTCCATGCTCATTCTGCAGATCTGAGCATAAGCATTTTCTAGATTAATTTCAGCGAAATGGTCAGTGATGCAAGCAATAGTATTTACATATATGTACACAGAGGGAAGCCATAGCAGACACATTACATGAATTAGATAAATATAAGGAGGAATTAAGGACCAAAATATAGAATTTACTTAACTTGAATCTCACACTTAGTATGGTAGACCATTATATTTTTATGATGTGTTTTATACTTAATGGAAGTCAAATTCACTAATTACAGGAACATATTGGAGAAAATTCAGGTATAACCTGAATCACTGCCCTCACTCTGAAAAGCTGAGTTTATTCAAACACTGATGGCTCTGATTTCTTTTCACTTGAAGTTCAAAGGAAGAGAAAGAACCTCAATAATTAATAATATTTCAGAATAAAATATTTGTATGTATTTTCTCTGGCTTGTGGGAGGAAAAAAGGGCTAAGAACAACTTTTAAAAAATCTTTGTAATTAGCTCTGACATTTTAGATTTCCAGTATGCAGACTTCATGAATCTTCAAACTCTAACTGTTCTTTTGTTAAAACTTTGCTCTGTTTCTATGGGAATTATTCTTCTGCATTGAAAAAGACAGCTTCTGTATAGAAATATACACAATTTTTTAAAATTTTTAAGTATCAAGAGAAGGCAGTTGATGACCTAAGCATCTGCATTTTTTTCTGAGGTAAATAAGCAATGATAATGTCCTTTGTATATGTTACACATGACATCCAAATGCTGCTTTGGATCATCACTACAAACTTCAGTGGAGCTGAAAAAGTGCAAATTGGTGTTCCACCTCCAGCTGCTGTGTTTCCAATTACATGATTGACTATTTTCCAAAGTTTTGAGAAAAGCAAAATCAATGTCAAGCTACCAGTATCTCAACTGAATCATTTGAAGTGTGATATTGGACCAGTGTTTGCTTTTCAGGGAACTCTGAAAGAATTTGGCTAGAGAGGCAGCTACTTAGGACCTGATATGAAGGTCACTTCATTGTCATCCATAAAATGGGGAAAAAATCAATTGCTTCTACAAGAGAAATTATGTTAGTGCATTTTTATTGTGCAAATAATGAGGGCTCAAGGTGTCTTCATTATGTTTCTGTTTTATCATGTTTGGTTCAAGCCAAAATTTGTGCATGTGTCTCAGATCTGTGATTACAATCAACGTGTTCAATTAAAATGCAGCACCCAAATACCCTCACTGTCTAATGAGGTAAAAATTTACTGCCATCACTTTAGAATGAAGTGTTTGTATAAAGCAACATCATTGATTTAACATGGATTATCATAATATTAACAAAAGAAATTGCAGTCCAAAGTTTTGATGTGCAAACGGGTTTAGGAAAGTGAAATTAGAAGGTCACTAAAAGGTCTTATGTCCTGTCCAAGAAGGCACTGAGGCAGGCATGTAAACGTGCTTACATTTCCTACTCTGAGTTGCAGAACAGGCATGAGTCATGACCAGTAATCCTGCTAATATATCCTGCCCTGGGCATGCTAAACCACTTGACTGTCCTGCTTCTGTTCTTTTTGAGGAGAAATTTAGATCCTGAATCACATAATTTTTACTTCTTTGAATTCCCAGACTCCTGTCCTCAGCAGCTGGTAAGCCATATAATATTTTTCCTGGCAGGAAATGCTGACTCGGTCCTGGTTTGTTTTCTGTATGGTTTTATATAATGAGCCTTGTGAGATGGAGCATAGGATTTTGCATGTTTGTCTAGACTGGCAGTGACACTGTGAATGGTCCTGTCACTCTTGTTACACTCGTTGGTTGTCCATGTAAAGCTATTTTTGTTTTATATTTCTAAAGAAATAGCTTTTATCAAAAAGCAGCAAGGCCTTATAAATCTCAGCTCCAGACAGAACTCAAATATTATAATACACAAGTTCCTCACATTTCCCTGTAATGCACTGAAGCAGTTTTGTTTTGGCAATATTCAAAGCTGAGAAACAACCTTGTAAGGGCTTGGCAATCCTTAGTGAGGCCATGGGTGACGCAAATTACTTAATCGGCACATCTGACCTGTATCCAGAATGAATAGGAGAAAAGCAAGTAATTTTTTCTATTTAGATACTGGAAAAGTTATAAAAATACACCTTTTTTTTTTCTCTCCTTTTTAATATGATCAAATTTATGACCTTCCCATTTCTAGAAGCCTGGTTTGTATCTATATTGTTTCTTTGATGGAAGAAGATAAATGAAGTGTAAATTATCTTTGATTGTGGCACACATATTTGAAGTGGGAAATTGGGACTTTCTCCTTAAATTAATTCTGCCAACAAGGAGGCAACAAGATGACCTAAATATCAAATTTCATTATCCACAATGGAAATATGGTTATCTTTTTTCCTTTGATTGTTAAAAGGATGTTGGGGAGGGTGATGTGTGATTCTATTTTCTTTTCTGTTGGAGGATTGTTATTGTTTCCTGCTGCCCTTGCAAGTAAAACAAGTTCAGTGGTCAGCAGACATGTGCAATATGATGGATGAGGAATGAAAAATAATCCTTCACCCCAGTTTTCTTTATCATAGGCCTTTTTTGTGTGTGACACAGCAAAACAGATAACCCAAAATTTTATATAAGTCCGTCTGCTACTGGGTGCCAACATTTGGGGGTGACAAACATTTGGGGTGGCTTTAACTTGTTTTCTGGAAGCTTTGGGAGCAGTGAGGACTAAGCATATTTTTCAGCTGACTAGGGCACTAAGATTCAAAGATTCTTCCTGAAAATGTTGTTGTTGAGCTTGCTTGTTCCTATTTATAGTGAGAGAAGATAATTTGTAATGTGATCATTAAGATCTGGTAAAGAAGCTGTGAACGGGGTCTCAATTGGTACCCATATAGAGATGAGTTCTTTTCTGAGGTGCAATACAGTTCAAAATTGATCAATCCCAACCAGAGAAGGAACTTAGCAAGCAATGGGGCAGTACAATTATGCATTTCTTGAGAATTTTTAGTGGCATATATGTGCAACTTTCCTGGCAAGCAGTAAGTTGGTTACCTCTCACTTGCCTGGACATGTTTCTTCAGGTTGTCTAACAAGAAGTTACCTCCTTGCTTGATGTTTCCCTGACCCATTCCAAGAAAATCTTTGCAGAATGATTGCACAGAAAATAATTCCAAGATTTCAGCAATTATGGCTGACCACAGAACACAGGCTTATTTTTGTCCCTATGTTAATGTGGAGCTAGAATGGTGGAGCCAGTTAATTTCGGCAGCAAACATCAGAAGTAGATTTTTTTTTTTTTTGCTGTTCTCTTTCTTGCTGGGGTTTTGTAGCTGGAATTTCCACATTTTTATCCTACTGGAAAGAAAAAAAAGAAAAAAGAAAAGCCACACTAACCTGCCTGTGACATTTAGAGATGAAAGCATTTGGTGCCAGCAACAACCAGGCATGATCACTGCAGTGAACCAGTTTATTAAACTCGTGCCTGAATCCAGCTGGCACAGTGAACAGTGACTCAACTTCTCCCTGTGGCAAGACATCAGCACACACTCGCTGCCTGCCACCTTTGCTGGCTCGGGTGGTCAAATAAAACTTCTTCTCCTGGACCAGGTCTGAGATCTGTAGCACATTTTAATGGCCTGACAGAAGGCACGAGCGACTCGGTGTGTCTGGCACTGTTACTTCAACACTGGGGGCTGGATTTGTACTTCACAGAAGCACCATGGTAGGGTAACATAATTTGAGATGAGCTGCCTGGCTTGATCCAACTAAAAGCATTCATAAGTGTGATTCTGTTTTGAATATATCTGTTCTCTCTTTTTCTTGTCTTGTTAGCCAGTAAGTTTCCATCTTCCATGATACCTTTCCCAATACAGACATATCAAGATACTTATTCATCTTCCAACTCTCTTCATCTCTTTGCCTTTGGCCTGGCATGACCAGATGTAGCTGGTGACCTGCAACTCTCCTCCTCCAGAAGCAGTTGGTGATGTTCCTGTCCATTTGTTTCCATTTGATTCTGCTGTCACCATTCACTTGCTGCAGGTCTTCTGCTTGATATTTGTATTTGTATTTGTAATTTTGAAGTTTAGTTTGAAAAAAGTGATGCAGGAATTGAGTATAGTCCTAAAGAAAGAGGCATGATATTGTGTTGCTTGGTCATACAGAAAGCATCTGAGCTCAACTGATCCTTCTTCATGTGGAGTTTTGTTATCTTCTGACCTGCCTTTGAACTTGTCTTTCATAGTTGCCACCACACCATTTGTTTTTGCAGGCTAATCAGCCTGGGTGGATGTATATGCAGGAGTTTCCTGGAGTCCTAAAGTATGGTTTTGTCAGATTTTGAATACATGGGATAGGAAGAACAGACAATGCATAGTGGCGTGTCCCCATAGCTAATGCTCATGTTACCACATTCAGTCAAATGATGGCTGAACATGCAGATACTTGAACTGATCACTTATCTGTAAAGTCATATGAGGAAAACAAACCCTCCTGAAATTCTGTGGGTTTTACATGTTAAGAAGTGCAAGCTTATTCTTGGGTAGGTGACATGAATTTTTTTTTAGTTCACGGTGTGTTACCTTGTTCGTGGTGTATAAAATAAGTTTCAACATATATTTCAAGTTGTACATAAAGGTGGGGATGTGGCTAAAAATAGTGTAGCATAGAATTCTGAGGTTTTTATATATATATATAGTATATATATATAGTATATATATAGTATATATATAACAATAATAATAATAATTTTAATAAATAATAATAATAATTTTTAAAGGTGTACAGAGATGAAGTGTGTGTATTTGAGGTTGTCGTATCTCTTGGTCTTTATGGCAATACCACCCAGAGTGTGTGTTGATTTGAAAAGAACAGTCAAAAACCAATTATATGGCTGCCCATACTTTGAAGTTGGGTTAAAAGAGGTGTATAAATATTATTTTTCCCCATGCGTGATTCTATACAGTACATGAAATCTTAATTTACTGTAATTACTCGATAAAAATTGGCTGAAGATAGTACTGATTATAGAATTTGTCATAATTTCTTATAATGAAAGAAACAAGAGTAATGGGTAAAAGCTTTTGAAACAATCCTCCTTTGCTATGTATTCTCTGTTCTTCTGTTTGTACTCACTTATGTAACTGGGGGAAGGGGTATGAGTGTGGCAGGAATGGCTCATGATATGCATATCAGTTCTCATAACAAGGAAAAGTGAAAAGTAGGTGGAAGTTCCCTGTTTCTGCAGCAAACTGGTAAAGTCTACTTCTGGCACACTGTTGCTGTCAACATTGTTTATTCTAAAATACAAGGGAGGACACTGTGGTTATCAGGAAATTCCAGCAGTTTTCACAGCTGGACATTTCCCACAGGGGTTACAAGGAAACTTAAATTGTTCATGTCTAGACCAAGCTGTAGCAACCAGCTACTGCTGGGAAAAATCTTCTAAATGCCAGTGAGGTCCTGTATACTCCATCCATTTCTGCCTCATGGTTGAAACATGAGGGAGGCTTTGCTGATAGCAGAGGAGTGCAGATTGAGTCGCAATCTTCCCTCTCCCAGCTCCACCCTCCCATCCCACTAGGGCCACTTAAGGTATGTGCAGTGTCAAGAGTAGAAAGATTCACTGAGTGTAGCTGCATCCTACCCTAACAGATACTTTTTTCCACAGGACTGAGAGCTCAGATACAAATGTATATTGAGTCATACCCTCAAAACTGGAATGTTTATGAAGATGGCTGAGGTCAGTGTGGATGAAGGGGCAGATGGTGGTATAAGTTGTTGTTCTTGTTGTGCTGTTGAAGGTCTTAGCTTGCACCAGCAAAGGTTCTTCCGATAAAATGCTTTGCATAAGTCAAGCAGAATTTCAATAATTTGCACTAACAGTCATCTAGTTCATTGTGGAAAACTGGATGAATTCATAAATCAGGAAGAGAAACTGCTTAAGAAGCCATTGGGAATCATGCATCACCAAAATATACTCAGTTAATTTGCTCTGACAGGCCTGTTGGCAGTGGTTGTTTATAGTGTTTTAGTGCACTGGAATTTGTTTCACAGACTGTGACCCTGTTATAGTAGGTGCTGTATAAACGGAGAGCAGCCTGGCAGGCTGTGCCCGAGCTTTCAGTCAGACAACAAAACAGGAGGGAGGAAGTGGAAATAGAGAAGACAATGGAGTACAAGGAGACAGTGTTAGTATGCATGCAAAGCAGTGATTTCAGCACGCTTTAAGCCTTACTAGTCTGCTGCTGAATTACTACTTCATTTTGGGGGAAGTGGTAAAAGCTCTGTTCTCTGATAGTGCTTCTGGGAAAATTTTGCTTTAGAAGCCATAAAATGCATAATGTGTCACGAAGTGGGAGGTTAAAAGAGGAAAATCACCAGCAACGTGGCATTTTAGTATTCTAGGAGGAGCACAGTGTAGGTTTTATTCAGTTCTACAAAAAGGAACTGATTCGTGTCTCCTGCTTCTTCAAAAACAATGTGTCCTCTATGCTGGCATTGAGAAGGTAAATGCACATGTGCCTTGCTCACTTATATATGCTGCCTAAATCCTAGTAGGTAACACTACTAGCTGTTACTACAAACTTTTTTTTTATTATTTAAGCTCTTCTTAATTGCACTATGGAGAAACTTGACTCCATCAAGTCATTACATTACTCCTCTTTCGGGAGACCAACACCAAATACAGGTAACCTAAATTCCACTCACCACATCTTCACCTCGTGTTTTATCTTTAGATGTTTCTGCAGTTTTATGCCATAGATAGTGATGCAGGACCATGGGCGGAACTGACTCCCTCTGGTGTAATGTGTAGTGGTATAATGCCTAAGATAGTTGTTTGATCCTTGCCTTTAAGCCTCACATGTTAGGGACCTGAGAATTTTATTTGCCTCACTGGAGAATGGTAATACAGAATCTCTGTGTGCACCTGCTGTGCAGAGGAAGGCTGGTTTTGCCATCTGAGCTTAGGTGTTCACCTTTAGTCTCAATTCTAGTGTAATACAGTCACAGCCTTTAAGAGAAAACTTTGAGACATCCTAGACTCACTCACCTGCAATACGGAAAACTAAGCATGCTGCCTTGTCCATGGGGCCTATTGACCTCACCTGCCTCTAAAATGTTGTCATGAGACTGGTGCTGATAAGAAAGGAGGCATTGAAGAAGCTTGAACTGATTGCTGCTGGGCAGTCAGGCTGTACAAATAGCCTGAACTCAGAGAAATAAAAATATCAAGTTCTGGGTCATGAAGACAGCCTGTGCTTTGAAGTACTTGCATGATCTCCAGCCTCAGGAGAACACAGACCACAGGCAGGCAGAATTTTTGATCACTGAGAGGCTTTGTGGGCAGGACTGAATGGCACAGAGACATGTCTGTTTCTGTTCTGGGAAGGTATGGGCATTCTATATAAATGTATTAATTCCTAGCTTATTATTTAGTACTGCAAACTCTGCAAAATACTCTACATAATACCATAAAATGTTTTTGCTTAGCAGTAGGAGACTCAGGGATATCTCTTTCTGCTAAAGCTGTGTTAAGAAACTGGTAAGCTTGCCTTGCCTTTTGAGGTACTTACAGAGTTATGATGGTTGGGATTAATGAAATGGCAATATTTATTGCTTTACTTTATGGACTATCTAAGGGATATCATTAAATGTAACTTTCCTGAGCCCTTTGATGTATTATTATGCTCACTGGTGGTAGTGAAGGATAACTCGTGCCCTTTGTTGCAGAGAAATGTAATGCAAGATTCTTTTGTCTCATGGATGAGAAAAACATATAAATCAACTGGATATAGTGAAGGTTTTGTTCTCTAATTAAGTCATCCTTTCTCATGTTTTTACACAAATAAAGCATTTTCATTTTCATTCAGGCTAGTGATTTATGGGTTTGGCACTCTGTACTGATGCTGTAGGAGCTCTGAGATGTTCATTGTTAGGCTCAAACTATTGCAATAATTCTGTTGCTTTCTGTCTCCATGTGTAATTTTCAGTCAAAGATTTACAGTTATGCACCCCATGGATCCTCATATTAGATTGTATCATCTGCGAAAACGGATATAAATGAGTCCCTTGGCTATTTTCTTCATAGTTACACAGCCTGCACATGGACGGCACACAAGAATACTCACTCCTATTGATGCAAGAGCCAAGTCATGTTATTGCCACTGTCTGTAGGTGCACTTTTTGTACAATTGTTTGTAGGATAGCATTATCCTTGCTCAATTTTGTCCTTTAATATGTCTTAGAAAGCTATGAAAAGAAGATAGATCTGTGTTGCAGAAATATTTGCAGAAAGTTCTATGTTTTCTTAGTCAGAAGGCCAACATCTTTCTCAAGTGCACTTAACTTGATTAATATTTTTTATGGTCAACTTCAATAGTCACCATACGTTTGCCATAGTTTGTGAACAAATTGGGTTTTGAAACCACCTGGGAGTTACTAGTTTAAATTTTTTTAAAAAACCATTTCTTTAAAGACAGTTTTGAACTGTAGAATAAAACAGAATGTCACCTGTAGCTTTCTAACTCAAGCATGATCCATTTTCCTGTTATTAAAAAAAAAAGTATACTACTCATTTTGGAAATTTCAGTTCTCAAAACTCGGCCTGTAACACAAGGATTGGTTCTTATGGATTCATGTGTCATCCCCATATAGGCATGCAGAGCCCACAGTTCTTTTAGCTGGATTATTCTTTTTTTCTGGTATTTTTCTATCTTAGGGAGTTTGGAGGTGTGTAAATCTATGGTTTTTTGTGTAACTTCTTCATAGTGTTTTGTATAAGTGATTTTAAAAAAATACTATTTTGTCTAGGAAACAAGCATATACAGGCTGGGAAGAATACAAAGATAACTATAACAGAAGTAGGATTGTAGTAGATGGAACACAGCCTTTTTTCTTCTTTTCTTGACTAAGCTGCAACAAATTAAAAAATACAGAGAACTTTCTGAAGCTTCTAAAATTTTGATGAATTTCAAATTACTCTTTTCTGGGTTTGTTTCTTTATGCAAAATCACTGCTATTCTGCTTTGCCTGGTTTAAATCGGAATTCTCTGTGCATTAATAAGAGTTGTTTTCCTGTGCACATCACTTGTAATTTGGACATATTTGCTTTTGTCTGAGATGCATAAAATAGTGGACAGAGAAATTTGCCTTCCCAGAATTCAGGCGTCAGTGGGTGTGGGGTTTTTTGGTTTGGTTGTGATTTTTGGTTGTTTGGGATTTTTTTGCAATCCTTCAAATTGCAATCCACCTTCTTTCTTGCTCATGTTACTGGACACAAAAAAGAAGCTCAAATACAGCACTTAATATGACCTTTGCATGACTCCATAAAAAGCTGTCTCCAATCTGAGAAGGGGGTTAGCATTGGCCTACAAATTAAATTTTGAGGAGAAAGTGTCTTATTTTTGATTACTGGTTATATCAGTGCTGGAATAGTTCGATATTCTAAAAATTTGATATGGAAATGTTTGATTAGTAGAATTAGTGCTGGGGTGCTGCTTACAACTTTTTAAGTGTTTAATTTTCTGTACATTAATTTGCCTAATTGTAGAATCAGAAGGGGTGTGCTATTTAATTTTGGAATGTGTAAGTTAATAATGTACAATATTATAGGTGTTCTTTTGGAAAAATGACGTTTACTACTAATTGGCAAAGTAAAAAATACCTTTCACATTTTCTGTGATTCTTTTTCCACACATCAGCCACTGAAGTTTTCCAAATTCCTGAGAATATGAAAGTAGTTTACTTAGTAATTTTTTTGCTTCCCTTTGCTGTTCTTATAGTTGGCTAGTTATAAAAAAAAGCTTTTGTTGTTGCCCTACGTTATTCCTATAATGGAATAATCTTTGATTTGGTTGTACATCGTGCAAGTACATACTAATTCTCAATTAGTAGCATAAACTTCTTGGCTTTGGGTTCTTCAATATGGTGAAAGATACTTGATCTTATTATTGCTTCACAGTTACTTTTCACAGTCAACCATGCATTACAAGTGGCCTTCGGTTGTGAAGAAGCATCTANGGGAAGGCTAGACACCAAGGAGTCACTATATATAGTAGGAGTCTTTTTCTTTCCACTGCTTAAAAATATAAGTAGCTGAAAGAAAGTCAAGTGTTGTTTCTCTATAAATTGTGTGCCAGCAGGTTTATCACTAAATGCTGTAGGTTATGTTGAGTGGAATAATCTGGAGGAAGAAAGGGAGGCTAAAATAACAGAGCGGTAGGACTATTTTGACTCCACAATCAAACTCTCCTTGACTTTTGCCCTTTGGGTGGAAAGTGCTTATGTTACAAAACAACATGAGGTCAACCTCTGGGTTCTGCTGTTAGTTTCTTTCTTGCTGATCTGCACGGAGGGAGTAGTTACCTCCTGTTCTGTGCTTTTGTGTTAAAAGTTATGTCCTTTTACTGCTTGGACAATAAGAATGGCAGTTGCTTTTCTTATACAGTGTAAGAAGTGTTGAATTCAAGAACGAAAACTTGCCTAGGTGGCATTAAAGAGCCATCCATGCCTAGGGTCAAAATGAAGATATCCTGAAAAACATAGGAGCATCCACTTTTCAAATATATCATTCCCTCAAAGGCAGTGTAAAGTGCTAGGAGTATTTTTACAGTTGTGAAGTGGATATATTTAAAAAATTGGTTTAGGTGCACCCAGTTGATCTGATAGCACTCTATGAAAATTCTGCTGAGTTCTTTCAGAAAGATTAGTCATACCTGGTCTAGTCAGCTTTTTTCAGAACTACTCCCATCTTAGGAAGACAACTGCTTGGTCAGTGATCCAGTGATAGACTCATGATATGGAAGAGGTGTGGGAGCCTGAGTGTATTATTTAGTGGCTTTGGTACAGTGGAGGAGGCCCCTGCCAGGAAGCAATAAAGTAGTTATTGGGTAATGACTGTGGAGGCACCACATATAAGGTTAAATTGATATATGTAAATCACAACTTCAAGATGCTGAAGCTGCCTCTTGGTGCCCATCTTTTTTTTACACAAGTAGGGATCAAATAGTCACTGTTTTGATAAATGGTATGCTGCTAACCTACATTAAAGACCTTAAGGGAGTTGAGCTCTTAAATTCCTTTGAAACGTAATGGAATTTGGGTGCCAAGAACTCTTCTTTTTTCAAAAAAAGTTGCTGGCTCATTTGCTTTTATTAAACTGCTTTTTAAAAATCATGCAAAACCTTTGATATGTTCTGTCACAGTATGAAATTGGCGCAGGGTACACATATAAATAAGGACATCTTACTTCAAGGGGTGTTGGCAGTGGCAGAAACCAGTTGGGATTAACTGTTGATGGCTTTCTTCTGTTGTGTAGGAAGTGTGGTGTGTAATACTCATGGCAGTTTTTAGAGGTCTCTGCACAGGCTGTATGGGATCATTTGAACAGAAGTGTTTCATGTTGGCTGGTTGTTTGGGCTCCATAAATGGTAGTGAAAATAATGTATTCTAAAAGTGAAAAAAAAGCTTGTAATTTATTGGAGGTCCAACTCCTGTCTTGTACGTGATCCTAAAGTCAGCAAAATCTATAGGAATGTGCCTGAGTTACTTTCACTCGCTTATGTACCTCGTCTGCTAAAAATCATATCTGAAAATATATACCTGTTATAAACGCCAAGTGTTAGAAAATCTGGTGTGATTCTCATTATTACTCAAATGCAGAATAGATTAAACAATGGTTAAACAATGCTCTTGAATTGAAGTCTCAGTCCACTTGTGTAGTATGTAGCATTAGGGTACCTATAAACATTTATACATACAGTACATAGATAAAAGTGAGTATGTTTGTGAGTAAAATAGATATAAACAAGATGTTGCAGTGCTCTGTTAGCTGCAACCTCACAAACAAAACCTGAGATCCTTTTAGGAATGTATAATTGTTTCCACTTTTGAGGCTTGAGATCCCTTTTCCTTGTTGTAAAAATCAATGTTTTGTATTGCTGTGTATGGAGTCTGTTTATGGGGAGCTAAATCCAAAAAATTATCCTTCCTCAAACTAGTTCTGTTTGGGGTGGGGCTGCAATTTGGTTATCCTCTCATTTTTTACATGACAGTGCTGCAACACAAGTACAAGCTCAAGTATTTATGGGGAACGGATTTTTTTTTTTGTCTGGATTAGCAGCTTCCAATGTAGTCATCCTACTCAAACAATGCAAGACAGTTTTTAGTTGGTGCTTCTTTCAAAAACATTTGTAAATTTTTTTAGATTGCAATCTGAATTATTCGCCTTTCCATTTGCAATGAAGACCATAAGAGGGTTTTTCTTGGCCACACCTAAGACTCTTTTGAACAATGTTGAATTGTACAATTATTAAGAAACCAAAACAAATACTTCAAATCTTGCACATCTGTCAGCTTTACAAAAAAAAAAAACCAACCCCTTGGAAACTGTGAAGCATTGTGACAAGTGAGTAAAATAGAAAACTATTGCAGTCTGCGTTTCTTAAGAGATACTGGGAATTAAGTCTCTGCATAGGCTTGCAGTTAATCTTGTGTACCCTGCTGCCTGAATGGGTGATCACCAGGGAAACAAACTTGCTTTTGTTTGTGAAGGTATGTGAAAGAAATGCACAGTAAATATTTGCATAACATCTTATATAATGTAAAAAAACGCAATGAAAATGAAGCTGAGTCAAGTGTAATTTTTTAAAAGTGCTCTTTAATTGTGTAAGTGTAAATTTTGCAAATCTTCAGTTATAAATTCGAATTTAAATCTGAAAGTTGAGCTGTAAAGTTAAAACAGGAAAAGTACCTTAATCAGAGTTATGCAAACCTATAGAATCAGCATGAAAATATTTTTGTACTGCCACATGTGATATATCATTGCTTTGCTGTATAAACACAATTAAAGAGTGCCTTGGGGACTTCCTCAACCAGAGGTTAAACAGGGAAACAAGACCGGCAATTCTAACACTTTGCATCTGATGACTTAATCAATCCAGACAGGCTTTCATTCCCAAAGATTTCTATTCCCTGAAATATGCATTTTAAGGATTCATAAGTGCAATTTTCTAATGGATCACAAACACACGTTCTTATTCTGCCTCTCAGTGAAAGAAATAATCTGTAACCTTTTCACAAATAAGAATTTCTTTTCTCTCCCTCTTCCCTGCTTTTTTCCCCTGTCAGAGATTAGCAACAATTTAGATTTGTGAGTGGAGCTAATTGCTGGATGCTGTCTAAACTGCTTCAGACAAAATGACCTTACTTAGCAAAATCCTACTGCTTAAATTATTAAGTCAAGCTCACTTGTTTTGTCTGAAATAAGTTAAGGAAGCAGACTGTAGGCTGGTCTGGAGAAGGTGGGCATTTCTGCATTTTTGATAGTGAGGGCTGAGGTGAGTAGCTAGCAAGCCTTTCAGGGAGCATGAGCTCCCTTTACTGAAATAGTGGCTTGCTGAGCATGTATCAAATAAACTTCATAGAACTTGATCCTGACAGGCTGGAATGGTGGTCTGAGGCCAGTTGCATGAGGTCCAACAAGACAAAGTTCTGGGTCATGCACTTGGGTCAAAACAACCCCAGGCAGTGCTACAAGCTAGGGTAAGAGTGGCTGGAAAGCTGCCACATGGAAAAGGACCTGGGTTGTTGGTCAACAGCCAGCTGAACATGACCAGCATGTGCCCAGATGGCCAAGAAGGCCAGTGACATCCTGGCCTGTATCAGCAATAGTGTGACCAGCAGGTCCAAGGCAGGGATTGTCTGCCTGTACACGGCACTGGTGGGGCCACACCTTGAGTCCTGTGGTCAGTTTTGGGCCCATCTCTACAAGAGAGACATTGAGATGCTGGGGTGTGTCCAAAGAAGGGCAACAAAACTAGTGAGCGGGCTGGAGCACAAATCTGATGAGGAATGGGTGAGGAAGCTGGGCTAAAGCCTGGAAAAAAGAAGGCTCATGAAGGATCTTATCTACTCTCTACAACTATCTCAAAGGAGGCTGTAGCAAGGTGGGGGTCAGTCTCTTCTCACAAGTAATAAGTGATAGGATGAGAGAAAATGGCCTAATGTTGTGCCCAGGTGAGGTTTAGATTGGATATTAAGAAGAAATTCTTAAATTTCTTTCAAATTCTTTGAAGGATTGTCAAGCATTGGTATAGGCTGCCCGGAGAAGTGGTTGAGTCACTATCCCTGGAGTTGTTTAAAAGGCATGTAAGTGGCACTTGGGGACCTGGTTAGTGATGGACTTGGCTGTGTTAGGTTGACAGTTGGATTTGATAATCTTAAAGGATTTTTCCAACCTAAATTATTTAATAATTCTTGGAGAACAAGAAAAATTCCATTTAGTTAACTTAGTTTTGATGCAGGCTGTGTTTTGGATTATAAAATTATTTCCAAAAAATTCCAGATGGTTAAAATATTTTGTAAAAGAAAACTACTTTCTTTTTGGCTGGAATTGTTTTGATTGTCATCCTTATATTACAGCAAAAACGTTTGAAGAATTCCATTCATATGCCAAATCCTAGAATGCAATGCTGCAGCATTCTGCTCAAAGTCTTTGCCTTATATTGGATTGCCTCACCACAGGCAGAAGACAGATATCATCTTCTCAATAGGTTTTTTGGGTCCCCAAAATGTGCCCCGACTTTGTCCATTCTTGTCTCTAATTTTGAGAAGGCTAGTCAATGACACTGGACTATTTTATGGGATTTGCATATTTTGCAAACACAGAGATGCTTATGTATTTATGTCTTTTTATATGTCACATGCAGAGAGCACATCCCGTCTTTCAATCGTTACAGTGATCATATGCAGCTATTTTTTTAGGAGTTTTCTCTTCCATGGCTTCCTTACTTAGTCCAACTACTGGAAACAGTTAGTTATGAAAAGACAGTCTTAATAATGGACTCTAAATTCTAGTACCTAACCAACCTGATAAAGAGACTGTGAGAACTGTTTACAGCTGTTGGCTCTTAGCGAAGAGCACTCACAGCTTTACAGCTCTACAGTTAACTTCTTTTCCTTCTCCATGCTGCACCTGATGTGCAATGATTCTCTAAAATAAGTTTTAGTAACAATTCAATTGTCCTCCTGCTACCCAGAGATTTCCTTTAAAGCAATAAAATTCCTCATGGCCTAATCCAAAATGATTACATAAAGGATCAAAAACCCTAATTAGTTGGTTGTGAAGATCGCCTAATTTCAGAAACGGAGTTTACACATTTTCAAAATTAAATCCAGATGAAAAATATTGTCTTTTTAATCATTTTCATGGGCTCATAAGAAAGAAAAATGTATTCAAGAGAGTAAGAAGTAGGAGTGGTGACATTAAAAGACTGTTCTTTTACTGTTCCTCGGCCTCAGCGCAGATGATAGGAATTGGCGAGTTAAAACTGTAAGGCATGAACTAAAATGAAAGTTTCAAAAGAAAAATATACAGGCGTGGTATGTATTTACGTACTTGATTCCAAAAAAGTAACTAATTCAGAAATATTGTACTGTTACATCCGAAGCCTTCAACAGTACTGCAAAGTGATGAAATGTTTAAGATTTTTGTTAACTGTCCAGGAATATTCAGTAGCTAAAAAATAAATAACAAATGGTAAGGGAAGGAAATGGATTTTAAACCCCATTTAAAATTAAACCTGTGTTTATTAGTATCAGTCCATAATAGTAATACTTGTATTTGAATATACTGTTACCAACAGGGTACATTCGGTCTATTTGGACATACTGTGAGATCCAGGCAGCTGCTGTGCCTAAGACATTCTCAAATAGCTAATGAACTGGCACTCCTAAACCTGACTTATTTATTATTTTGGACATAAAATCCCACAAAAGAAAGCCAGATGTTTTGGGGAAACAGTTTGGTTTCAGGGTTTTGAGCTGTGTGTCATGCTTTTCATTATAAGATTTCCTATTCCCAGTATCTGTATTTTTTGTGTCTTCTGATAAGGCCTCCAAAAATTCTTGCAGATCACCCATTCTCCACATAAATGAGTTGAATGAAAATTGTAAGGAGTAAAATGTGTGTGGTTCAAATGCATGCTTCAAGAGTTAGTGTGTTTTCAAGACTAATGTGAGTTTTGGGGTTTTACTCAGGAAGAGCAAAGTCGCTTTTAAGGGCTTTCGTAAATCTTGTTCAGCTCAAATCCCAGAGAGTAAGCTTGTGAAGTTTCAGTCTTCAGAACACTATTGCAAACATGTCCTGTACCAAATCCTACTCCATGTGATTGAACTATGTGGCTCTTATCGTTCTTTGTCCCATTTTTACATTGTTTTCATTCTGTTTCTGAAAAGTTCCAAGAGCTCCAGTTTGTTTGGGTTTCCTTTCATATATATCATCCTCCCCTCATTGGCAGTGTTTAATGGCTTGGGCGTTGGTCCTCTGTTGAAATCTCTCTTGCATTTCAGATTTTGTAGTCATATGGGCTGAATGTTGACCACCATTGAAATTCTATTTTCAAGCATATTTCTGTGTGGAAGCTTACACTGGCATATTAATTTAATTATATGTGCATCACAAGAAGGTTGATTGTTCATCTTGGGCAATGTATTCTCCCAAACTGGATTCCATTCGAAGGAGTTTTGCAATATCAGTGACAACTGTTGCTTGAATTGTTTCATATTTGTAGTTTGTGTATAGCATTTAATTAAATTTTATCTGTACATTCTCTGATTAAATGGGACTTGCTAAGGAGTTTGGAGGTCAAAATTATAACAGTAGAAGAAATCATGGCCAAGCAGAAAGTAATTTTGGTTTAGGAAGTAGTCTTATTGGCTATAGGTAATGACTGTCTAAAGGTCAAGAAAAAGGAAGAATGGGAGAACAGGCATGGATGTGGGAACTATGTGCACAGTTGTGCACAGCAAATTTTTAAGAAGCAGCTTAGGTACATTCAGACTGTGACTTGACCCTTGAGATAACCTGAAATGCCATATTTCATCTGGCCTGGGTTAATAAGGCAGCTGTGAATGATGCATTTTTACCAATAATTTTCTGAGAGAAGAACAGTTTTATTTCTGAACAGTTTCATTAACTGTTGCATAGAATTTTGGTACCAGGCAAAGAGAGAAGGGGAAAAAAATCCAAAAGGTGGAATAAGGAAGTAATTTGAAACTTGAGTAGCTACAGTCTTTTCTCCACAAGCTGCAGTTTTCTGAGGTCTTTGAGACTTGAAATTTTCTCAGTTTTAGTTGAACAAGAGGAAGAAAGTAGTGAAGGAAGGGAGAAATGAGATATGCATTTTGCACATAGAGAGTCCTGAATTGCACTAAACTTTATCTCTTCCTAAAATATGTGGAAAAACCATTTAGTGATTTAGTGATCAATACCACTTCAGATTATGGATCCTGACAGAAAAAGATTGTTTTCCTTAGGTGAGGGTTCTTTTTCTGTGCTGAAATACTCAATATATGTACACCAGCACTGATGTAAATAATTATATAGGAGACAAAGAGAACACTACTGTGTACCAACATACCTAATATCTCCTAGAGGGTAGTTTCAGTAGCTTGTGCAGAATTTTTAAATCTAGAATGCTTTCCTTTTTACTTGGCGGCTACCGATTTGATACTTAGAGCATAGAAAAATGCTGTGTACATGTGTTTATGCTTTATCATATTTATGGGATGAAAAAATGTTTTAAACAGTGTAAAGACTGGAGAAGAAACAGGGAACATAGATTTTTTTCAATTCTTGGAGCAGATGTTAAGCATAAATAATGAAAATAATGGAGTATATAAGTAAGTTGTCTTTGGAATAAGTATGAGCAATATGCAGAGGGATGTTTTCTAGGATTTAGGATTGAAAATCTGGATAAGTATGTTTAGTAGAAAAATATATTTTAAAAGATAAATCTTTTAAAATTTCATCAAAATAATTTATCATAGCAAATAATAAATCTTAATGGCCATTTTAAAAAGCAACATATTAATTTGCATGCATTTTCCTCTACTTCTAGATGTGCTTTGAACAAAATGTTCTCAAATCATAAATGCTGCCATTTACAATTCTGAATGTACTCTTACGAACATGTGGGTTCATGCTTAGATGTGTAGGTTCCTTACATTTTTGGTGGAATAATCAAAGGCTAAAAAGAAAGGGTTGAAATAACTTGAATACTGACATGGAACCTGAAGTGTCTGTTTATGTAAATGGTGGAGTTTAGGTCATTTGGATGTTAACATTGAGACTGGAGGGTTAATGATCTTCTCTTTTTATGAGTGCAAATGAGTGGAGCATTTCCAGCACCTGTTGGCCCCAAATTTAGCCTTTATTTTTAGTTAATTTGAGCAGTCTGTGCATTTTTATTGAGGCTTCTGCTGTTTTCAGAAATTGTATAGATCAATATTGTTTTTATAATACCTCTGAAAAAAAAGGCTGCTCTTTGGACATGTTGCAAATGAAATTAATATACATAGAAGATGATCTTAATTTCAGTTTTTCTCTTTTTTTATATCCCTCTCTCCCTCCAAGTTTGAAAATTAAATACTTAGTATTCAGATTTTCTTCTTGCTTGTATCCATTGCGAAATATTTAATTGCAGATACAATACCTTCTATGATGAAAGATTCTCCTGATTTTAGTTGATTCTTTTTTATTTGGATAAAACTTTGTTCCAAGTCTGAAATTAGTAAATGGAAAATAAGATTGAACAATATTGTTTCTCTAGTTAATATAAATATTTCTTGCATGTATGTATATAGCCTAGTTTTACATATTGAATGTGTTTATTACAGGTAGAAGTATAGAGAGCAAATATATCAAACTATAACATCAATTTTACTCCAGGTATCTCTCATCAAATTTGACCCTTTGCACGATGTATGCCTGTTGATTTAAAAAATGTTAACGTTAACAAAACCCAGTATCCATAGGTGCTTCTTAAGTAGATTCTGAGAAAGAACACAACCCATAAATGGTTTTCTGTATTCTACAATCACACCTAGTATTACACCTCCGAACCTCAATCAAGGGTTTGTTTCTGTTCTACAGACTCTGGCTGGAGCAGGTGTAAATGGAAAGCAGATTTCTGACTGCTGAGCCCAGCAGCTAACAACTTCCCGTTGTAGTTGCTCATGCATTCCCTACAGGGCTCCTAGTTCCTTAAATGTCCTAGTTCCTTAAATGCAGTGGAGGTACAGCTGGATAAGGACAGTTATCAAGGTGATAGTTTAAAGAGAATTCCATGTACTGAGGAGTACAAAGCTGGTGCCTGGCAGTTTCTGACTGGTTACTATGCTCTGTACAGAACTGGCATGATTTCTAGGGCCAAACACAAATGTAATGTGCTGCATTGATTCAGTCAATGTACAGACATCGTACCTGCATCATATTTTATTCACAATCATATCATTAGTTTCACTGAAAGCAAAGGTCATGTGGAGGCATGAACTTCCCCTTTTCTTAAGTTGCTTTCTGTGTTTAAATGTTTTTGTATCCTCAAGGTCTTTGCTATGCAATAACTTTTTTTTTTCCTTTGGACTTTTGTGTTTAGGCTTAGCCTAGTTGCTTCTGGCCAAATCTTGAATGTTCTCAAACACAGCAAAATCTGATACTGTATTTACTATTTTCATTAGATTATCTAGTTAGTTGTGGTAAAAAACTCAGCACTTTCGAGCAGAGATGAGCCTGCAGTATAGTATAGGATTCTGATTTTGGATCTATAGTCTCAGCTGTGAAGTTCAGAAATGTTCATATGGCATATGAATGGGAATGGCCTATATGTACAGGTCGCCTGTAAATATCTGGATACAAAGCCAGAAGTGATTTACAATCAAAACATAGTATAAATTAAATACAAGTTAATATGTTCAAAAATAATTGTATGTTACTGTGCTGTTTTGTGGTCTGCATTAAAACACAGAGAAAAGGGGGTTGCAACCCTTTGATTAATGTGCTTTTCGCCAGGATATCAATAAAACCCCAATGCCAGCCTTGTCTGTGAATAAAATACCTATAAACACAGTATATAACAGGTTTTTACATAGTTGACCTTTTGAACAATTCCATGTGTTTTTCATTTATATGGAGCTGTTCTCTCGTACTAGACTCCATTCAAAAAAATTTATTTTAGACTTGGTTTAAATAGAACAGACACCTTAAATATCTTAACAAGCATAGCTGACCCTTTGGTGGAATTCTTGAAAAAAGGATTGTCTGCAGCTGCCGTGCCCATGGTGCGCTTATATCTGGGTTGTGGAATGAATAAGGTAGAGCAGTCCTTGGAAGAGTTTGTACAAGTGGAGTGTAAAAACTACACACAGGGGGAAATATTGGCGCTGGTCAAAGAAGCGTATGTGGTACATAAAATTTCCCAGCAGTTGTGCTGCAGTGCACTCACATGCACAATATACTGGTTAACTGGTAATAGGAAGCCATTGTTTTCTTTACAGATCAGAAACATTAACTCCTGGCATGTCATAGGAACACGTGCATAATGTAATAACTTAAACATGTGTCACTGTTGTAAGGCAGGTGTGAAACAAGGATATTCAAGCTGAAAGATCCTACAGCCAGCTTTAGAGTCAAGAGAAAGGCCAGGAGGATGCGTGGTCTGGAAATAGACAATATAAATGCTTTAGGAAGTTGCTTTCATTTTGTTACATGGAAGATATACATCTTCATACATAGAAGTAATACTTAATCTAATTCTATCAGTTTATTATTTTCTTTCTCTTTTTTTCTCCCTTCTGATTTTTGGGTGAAAAAATCAAGGTGCCTTTTAATGATTTTATTTCATTGTTCTTCTTGTTTTTCTTTAGCTGTAAAAGTACTTTCAGCTTTTCAATACCCCTATGGTGAAAAAAGAGAACTTTGCATGCTTGGTCTTAAAAGGAATTGGTTTTTTACCATTTTTGAGGCAGAGAATTCATATTTAATATTGTAAAACCAGATTAAGCTCTATTATATTGAATGGGAAAATTATTAGAAAATAACTGTAATGATATAATTTTAATTTTTATTAATTTTAATTTTATTTTATATCATATTACTTTGATAGCTTTCAGTATTATGTCGTTAGTCTGTTCTAGCTACTGAAAGCACCAGCTCTTAGTCTGATGACAATCTGTGCTCTGAACAGTAATTTCAAAGTGTATGTTCATTTCCTTTTTGTAATGAGACAAACTTTCTTTGGCTCATAAACCCCAAAGCAGCTTTAATACAGAAGTAAAAACTGAGGAGTGATTTAGCCATATTATGATCTTGATTTTGGATTTAGTTCTTTCCTTGTTGCTAGGAACTTTCAGAAAAACAGATGTTTTAAATGTACAAAAAGAGATTTTTAAGTACAGAGCAAATCCAATGGATAAATCACAGATTCAGAGCTCTGTAAAGTGTCTCTGTACTACAGAAAAATAATGTTCACAATCATTGTGGTATAAAATATGTGTGTAAAGTCGCTTTAAAATTACCTGTATCAGATATTTGAATGTCCATTGTATCTGGTTTTAAATCCTTAATTTGTGGATTAGGATAATTTGCAGATGCTACCCACTGTTTTGCTCAATGATCTGGGTCCCCATTTATTCTTTAACTTAGTAAGAGTTCTTGTAAGTGTGAAGTCACAGCAGATATTTTCAAACTTTCTGTAGAAAGTACTCCCTCTACAAAATCCTGAAGAGTTAGAAGGAAATGAACATTTCCATTTGTCTTTGAAACTCAAATATTTCTCATTCACAGGGAGAATTTATATAATATAATTAAAAAAAAAAAAAAAAGCGCCCCCCAGTTGAATATTCTGTGACAGTGAGAAAGAACAAGAGAGTGAACTGTTTCCAAATTGTAAAATTGGGGATTTGAAGTCAAGGGTCTTCTTTGCTCCCTCTGTACCTGTTTATGAGCTGGCACTAGAATGGCTCTGCAGCATATTCCTGCTCTACCCAGCTGTTAGCAGCAGCAGGGGGAAGTGTAAAGGCTTCTGAACCATCGTTTCTGTCTTCAGAACAGGCTCCTGTTGCGGCTGTAGCTTCTGTGAACGGTGTATGAAGCCTTGATGTGAAGCAGAGAAAGTTCACCATTGACTACCAGAGTCTTTGGATTGGGCCCTGAGCTTTTAAGTCTCTAACTGTCATGGAAAATAAATACTGCACTTGAAGGAGCAAGCTCCAGGGTCTCCTAAAAGTAGCTTAAATAGCTCAGAGAGGAGCAGTATAATAACTCCAGCTTTCATATAGTAGGCTCTCACTAGTTTTACATCCCAGGGATACTGCTGGGACTCCCAAATCACTGGTCAACAGTGTAATGATACATGGCAAATTACCTAGGTAATGGCAGTTGGATAAATCACCTCCAGCCAATGCTGGTTAGTCAAGCAAGGGGTGTGCTATGTATTAACTGGAACCAATTCCCCAAAGACAAAATCAAAGGGAAAATGGACTTGAGAAATTTTTTTAAACCCAATATGATGATTAGTGGTCATTAGTGAAGATGATTTATTTTTCCTTATGGAAAGGCTAGTGAGTGATTTAGAAAAGCAAATGTGAATGTGTAAGTTTTTACAGACATTGCTGGAAGGGATCAGAGATTTCACAGCAGAACTGTTCACCTTTATGACCGAATTTCTGTTTATATTCTTCAAATAAGGCAAAACAACACGATGGAAAAATTTCAGGAAGTTCTTGATTGCACCCAGGGTTACAAACCAGACATGATGACTTTGCATTATCATTTTCATGAGAAAGAAGGAAACAAACAGTGCCTACTCACAAACCTGGCCAAATGTTTTGTGTGGGGTGAAATAAAGTTGAAGATCAAAGTGCTGTCTACTTGATAGGAATTGAAGATGCTGAATGTGTCATGGGATCTTGACACAGGAAAGTGCTGTGACTCGTCCTAGCCAGAGCACAAACTGTTTCTGGAACCAAACCAGAAAGTCAACTAAAGTCACAGAAAAGTGTTATATTTTTCTTACCTCTATTCAGAAATGTAGGACTTCTAAATCACATCTGATGCTCACAATTAGCTGTAGAAAAGTGAATGTAGCTTAGGCTGATGCCAATTACAATAATAACATGGATCCTAGAGTGTTTCAAGATATTTTTCTGACAGTAATGAATCATGTGTTAGTAAATTGAGCAACTAAAGGAAGGTGTTAATGAAAGGTAGGTTCACTGATGAGCATTAAGTACATCCTGTGTTGGGCAGTGATATATGAATCCATGGTGGTATTTTTGGAACTTCCTTTATGGAGCATTGTTGAGTGCTAGAATTATCACCTCTTTATGAAGGCAGAGGCAGGAGAAAATAACGTACCTATTTCTGTTGCAGAGTTTAAGTTGTAACTGCATTATTTTCAATTTGGGCATGTGTACACAAGTCTAGAGGCTCCCATCTTGTTTTACTGATCATATTGCTGGTTTTGTGCTGTTGTGATGTTAGTGTATGTGAGTGTGTCTATGCAAGATTTGCACATACTTCAATTTGAATAATGAAGATGATGACTCTCAGAATCACTTGCATGTGGGGTGCCTTCTGAGGCTTGCAACGATTTTTATGCAACATTCAAAGCCCTCTGAGTTAGAACTGCTGTTTATATTTTTCTCTAATGAGCTTGCTTTCCTAATGTGACCTGCCCACCTCTGGCTTCCCTGTAATGTTTCTGACAAAGAAAAAATCCAAGACACTTATTCTTTTAATGCTGTGGTCTGCACTCCTGACTAATCTTTTTTTCCTGGTAACTTGGCTATAATGTGGCAAGAGAGAAGCAGATATGATTCATCACCTACTGTAAAGTGCAGCCAAATAATACATTAATTCTAAAAATGAGTAGAGGTTGTATGACAGAAGGGAAGACTGAGGCAGTCATGAAGGATTTGTGCTAGCAGTGAATACAAAGAACCTGACCTGCTGCTTGATTAAAAGAGCATTTACCTTTTCAGTAGCTTTTCAGAGAAGAGTAATCCCATTGATGAATCTTAATCTTTACGTAGTTTTTCAGTATTTAAATTATAGACAGCCTAATGTATCCGTAAATTCTGTTAAATTCTTCCTCTGTGACAGTGAATTCCATAGGGAGTTATATTAATGGCATAAGAGGAAGTGAGCATCAGTGTTCATAGTAATGAATTTCTACTTGTTTTAAGTACTGTCCAAGTGCTGCAGGGGCTTAGGCAGATTTTTATTAAGGATGTGGCTAGAATACAAAGAGGAGTAGTAGCAATTGAATCTTGTTTCCATCTTAGCTGATGTTTTGAAAGGTTTTAAGTGGTACTTTACTTTTTCTGGGATTTCAGCTTGTTATTAACAGCCAAAGCTGGATCAAAAGTCTATGCCTTAAACATCTGTAGTTTCTTTCTATACTGAAAAAAAGAGGAGCTGAGGCTTTCTCTTCTCAAGAGAAATTCCTTGTGTCTGCAGAAACCACTGAGTCTTATCAATTTTTCAGACTTTTTGTGGCTGAACTAATTGTCCTACAGAGGTGATTCTTCTCTTTGCCAAGGAGTACACAGGAATGATTTTTCCGTCCCTAGGAATTTGCTCCCTCATGGTGCTATTTCTAGTTTCAGCCAGTTCTCACTCATCTGAGAATGACTTCTGTAGCTTCCTGGCTGACTCTTCTCCTCACTCCTCCTTTGAAGATGCTCTTTTCGCAAAAATGACCAGAAAGCTCATGACTTGATGGATAATGCTTCTGACCTTGCTTTGAGTCACTGATGGAATCAAAGGCTCTCAGCATCATGCTTTTTTTTTTTCCTTGTAGGTTATTTTCTTGCTAGTATCTGGTCAAGAGAACCATCCAAATGCCTGTATTAAAAAAAAAAAAAAAAGGCAATTATTTTCAATGGAATAAAGAGATTAGAGGATTTTTTGTTGTTTGGCCTTACAACAGGTTATGCCAAAAGGGAGAAAGTGACTCTTATAAATCAAGAGGGCAGTCTAATGTTTCAAAATGGCCAAGAAATCCATTTGGCTTTTTTATTTGGAGGCTTACACCATTCTTAACTGAATAGTGACTGAGTCAAGTACAAAAAAGAAGGTCATATTTTCTTAGTGCTAAAATTTTAATATGGCTGACCAAAAAGGTTGAAGCTACACTCCCAACAAGAAGTGGATCAACTAGCAGCAGTCCTAGGCTATGTCTGCCCAAGTTTGCCACAGGAACAAAATGTCAGTTCTTTCATAACAATAACTTTTCCAAGATGCCTCATATATCCCAATTTAAGTCTTTCCTTGTATATTGCTGAAAACGAAAGTTGTTCTTTCAGTGCATCTTCTAGTTTATTTAATGGACTCCATTTTTCTTTAGTTAATGAGAACATACTTTCTACCATTGTGAAGATATTTCTTGTAAACAAAGAAAACAAATGGAACTTCATGCAGTCTGGATTATCTGATCAGAAGAGTGCTTAAAATAAAGTCAGGAGGGATTAAGGTTCCTGATTTAACCATTAAATTGGATAGCCTTCCAAGGGCTCAGAGAGATTGAGGGTTGGGAATAGAAAGCTCTTGTTGAAAACTACATACTATATGTTATGTTACACTTCAGAGTTCTTAGCAAACTGAAAGTTGACCCTTAATGGGACATTTACTGCAATTCTATTTATCTGCTTTGTTTGCCTGGTGCTAATACCATAGTCTTGCTGAGAAAAAAGATTTGCAAGTCATCTAAAGTGAAAAGAAATAATGATCTAAATATTAAATATTTTTTAGACAAAATCTCTGACAAAAAAGATAACAACTTATTATAATGCAACCTGCATATCCACCAATGACAGACCCTTGTCTAAGTCTTAGAAGTATAAAGCCTAAATCTGCTGAACCAAGTGGTGCTGCTGCTAGTGTGGCAGTCTTAGTAACCAAGCTGGGCTGGGAAGAAGCTAGGAACTGCATGTACTTAATTCCTATGACAATGATTTTCTTAATTTCTATGGCAATATTTAGAAAAATTGAAGGATACTTTAAATACTCTAAAATCATTAGTTGTCCAAATGATAGATCATATTTTGGAATATAAATTATCATGTATAGCTCAGTAGCAAGATAAATTCCTTAAGCTTTGGCTTCCATGTCTTAAGTCTCCTTTTTTACCAATTTTAATTGGGGAGTTTTGAAGAATAAAACAGAAGATATGACATGAGAACGTAGCTCTGCACTATAACCACACGAAAAGAAGGGGTGTCTAGGTTGGGGCCTTGTGGCCTGGAATGGGGGGACAAGTAGGTGAGCAAAAAACTGCTTAAAGAGTAGTAGTGAGTCATGCTCAGGCTGGAGGCCAGTCACAAATGAGATTTGTCTGTGACTAAATGCTATAGAACATCTCTATCATCCATCAGGAGAAGGATAAGAGTTTACTCTCATCAGGTGTGCACTACATGAAATTGGGGTGAGCAGTTGAGGCCCTCAAGGTCAGGGCTGCCATTCAGGACAGCCCAGCAGGCTGGAGGAAAGGCCCAATAGGAACTTTAGTAAATTTGGCAGGGTTACTACGAAGTGCTGCAGCTGGAAGAATTAACCCTTTACAGTGATACTCAGGAGGGGCTGGCTGGGAGGAGTGGGTGAGAAGGGCCTGCAGAGGCTGGACAGGTTGCTGAGCATGAGTCCCCAGCGTGTCCTGGCAGAGACGGAGAAGAGCAGTGAGCCCTGGTGCGCAGGAACACAGCCCCTAGGTCAAGAGAACATGTTTTTTCCCGCTCCTCTTGGCACCTGTTGGATACACTAGGCCACGTGTAGGTACTGCATCCAGTCTGGGACCGCTGGGAATGAAATGGAGCCAGTTCAGGGGGACAGGGCTGCAGCTGCGCCACCAAGGGCAGAAGCTGGGGGACAGGACGGGTTCACCCATGCAAAATCCAGGTATGCTTGCTTAATTAAATGCCTTCAGTAGAATCTATAGTGCTAATTATTCTTTTCAGTATACTTTTAGATGGCTATAGTGTTTGGAAGTGTTTTAGATGGCTATTGGTTTGGAAAAGACAGGTGTCTGCTAAGGAAGGCAGGAGCCTCCCTTGAATGAAAAATGTAAACCTCCTCCCTCCGAATTATTATAATTTTGAAATTAAAAGGCTCTCAGGCAAAGATATGGGAATAGGAATAAAGTTCTTTACTAGGAAAACTAAAAACACAAATGTAATTAGTACAAACAAAAACTACTGACAGAGTCAGAATACGACCTGACGCCCTGTGGGTCAGGGTGTTGGTAGCAGTCCAGTTGAATGGTGGCTGCTCCTCCTGGAGTGGTTCTGTTGAAGCAGTGATCCTGTAGAAGGGTGTAGTTTTCCTCTGAGGGTCCGGTGGTGGTGTAGATGGGCCTGGTTTTCCTCTGGGAATCCAGTGGAAAAATGCTGCTCTGGTGTCCCAAAATCTCTGATTATATCCAGGTAGGAATGCTTGGCTCCTCCCCCTGGGTGGTGGAGCATTTCACAGTGGAATAATGTAATTTTGTCAGTCATGCAGTGAGGCTCAATGGCCCATTACAGAAGATATTTCCCATAGGGAGGATTGGTTGTGGAAGAGATAAAGAAAACTGCCCAATTAACAGAAGATAACTGCCCCGCCTTTTAACAGATGGCAAATAGAATACACACTTATCTTACAATCCAGGATATTTAGTTTCAAAGTAACTTTAATGAGAATGAATTGTGCCTGTGGGTGTGTTTTGATAATTGATATTTATTCACTAACCTAAGCAGAGGCATGACCATGGCTCTCTTAAGACACGGGTGAATGTGTTTGCACCATTAGCTGTGCTGATAATTTTGAACTGATTTTTTTTCAGTCTCTTCTGTTGAAATTGTTTAATTGTATATAAAGTGTTGATGATAGGGAAAGACCACAATGAAGGGCTGTGCCATTGAGTTATCTTCAGAAATAGAGATTTTTGACTGCTCATCTTTGCTTCAGCGAATTTTAATTATAAAAAATGTTGCATAGAATGAGTCAACCACCTCTAAGGAGCCGATATATTGATAGGCAGGGGGTGCCCTGGTAGATGGGAAAATAGGGGAATTCAGCACTTGACTCTCCTTTTTGAAATGTATCTTCTACCTGGAGGCATTCTTGTAATCCTTGGTTTTTGAATTGATAAAATTTACATTTTCAAGTTTAAAAAATGTATTGAAAACTTCTTGATGAGTTCTAATCTTAATTTGATCTGTAACATAATATTTCAGATTTTTAATGCTACTTTTCTTCATTTTGTGTTTATCTTTTCTGCTTCTCTGGTAATTTTTATTTCCAAGTAGTTTCACAAAAACATGTCTAAAATATTCTACATTTAAAATTATTAGAAGTGAAACTTTATTTTGCAAGACTAGTAGCTAGTGTAAGGTGGAGTACTGTTCTTGCCAACTATAGAACATTTGTTAACAATGTTTATTATCATAATGCTAAAAGTATGTTATTACAAACTTTGTATGAATAATATTTTTGTGCAAGTTACAGCACACAACAAGGTGTGCATTATAAAACAGCGTGTCTTTGGCTGAGTGACCTAAGTGACTTGAAAAGTAGAATTTCTGTATATATCCCCACAAATGTATTCATAGCATTCAAATTTTCCAAAACTTATTTCTTTTGAATAGTGGGAGAGATTAAAAAGGGGAAGATGATTCTGGATGATCTCATGATGGAAAGAACTTTGAGCTAATGACTGTATTGTAATTTATAACCTCTTCCCATTTTATTTTTTCAAGGTGGCTGTATGTTTTAAGTATATTGTAGTTCAAGATGGAAACAATACTGCTTTGTGATTTTAAAGGAACTAATCTTCACTGATTTGTTGAAAAACATCAGTGCTGCATATCCTGTCTATTTGCAACTCATATGGTTCCACATAGTTTAAAAAAAAGTGAATTTCTGATAATTGTTATTTCATAATGTAGCAGCTAATATGTACATTCTGCACTATGATTAATTTGTCTTTCAGCATCAGGTATGCTACATAAAAGAAAAATGAAATAACCAAATCAGCAACTTTTCACAATTACAGTGTCAAACTTAGATATGTGATCAGTGCTCACTGCTTGGGCTGTCGAGTATGCAGGAAAGTAGGATAGAGTGAAACATCATCCTGCTTTAAGAGGGATGTCTTACATAAGGAAATTGATTAGTCTGTGGTTGTGAATTCCTTTCTCCATTATCTCTCAAAGGAGACTCTTTTTTACTATTGGAGTAGATGCCTAATTTTTGCATGATTACCATTAGGTGAGCTGAATCCTACTCTCCTTCCTCCTCCCTCCCTCCCTCCACCCCATTCCCCCATATAAATGAAGTCAATTGCTGGATAAAACTAAAGCTGGTAACAAATGAAACATTAACATTATTAGTGTGTTTGTATGGTAGTGTTCTCATGCTTTGAAAGAAATAGTGCCTTTAATAACACCCCAGAAACTCATTCCATGTTAAAATCAGTGCTGTTATACTGAAGTCCATGGACTTTTGCTGATTTTATGTGAGCTGAAGATCTGGCCTGTCTTCTGGAGCTAGTGTAGAGTACCTTTCATGTTTACCTTTACTTTGTTAGGGTCTCCAAAACACAGTACACTGCCGTACATTTGTGTCAGTCACTTTTTAGAATTGGCACTTATTACCTACTCATGAAGCATGTAAAGATTTGGTAATTGATTGTTTTACCCAGAAGTAACCAAAAGAAAATACAAAGCAGTTTTTGCTATCTGAGTGTAGGCAGGAAACCAAAAATGTTAAGCTCTAGTATATACCTGAAATAAAACTTGACGTAAAACAATTAAATGTATTGAGAGGTTTGTTTTATTAATACTGTATTTGCATAACAGAGAGCAAAGTTCTGCTTTCTGTTGAATGGGATTCAATTTCCTGATGAAATTAATGTGAAAGGGGAATTTGGCCCCCATCTTCTTAAGCCACCCTGTCTTCGTTATTGATAAGCTAATGGTTGTCTTGGTCCACTGTGATGGTGTGGACTTCAAGTCTGAGACTGAAATATAGAAACTTTCCTGAGTATTAAGCAATGTAGTAGCTAGATGCTGTTTAGTCAACCCCCATTTACTAGCATCAGAAAGTATGATGGATTGCACTGAAATGAAACCATCAGGTTTTTAAACAGAGTGGTTCCTTTTTTGGTTTAAAGAAAAAGTTTCAACCACTGGATAAAATTATGTGCCAATTATGTATAACTTCTTTACCACTAGAATAAAGGAAGCCATAATTTTGTGGACTTATGTTTTATTGAGTTCATCTGTTTTCATTTATAAATAGAATGTAAGAGAAAAAGAAATCTGTGCTGGTGGACAGTGAAATAATGTGGCTTTCATACACTTGCAGTGAAATGGTTTCTTTTCTTGACAAGTTGAAAAACGACTCAGAAAAGGCAAACCTACTTTGATTTGTGTGTCAGTCTCGAATAATGTAGTTGTTAATGTTGATCTTGAATATTATAGTTAATAATCAGCCTGCTCATTTTTAACAGAATATTCAGACTCCTGCTGGAAAGAGGAAATTTGGGAGGAAGAAAATTACTTTAACAATTCTTCAGAGAAGAACTTAGGCTAAGTCTATAAAACCACATATTTGGGGCATTTTTTTTTTAATTGCTTCAGAAACTTCCTATGGATCTAATTTCAGGATTTAGAATGTTTAAACTTGTCCTTTTGTGTGGAGCCTTTTAAAATTAAATACAACTTAAATCAAAAAAGCCATGGAGACATGAGGTATGTAGTACATAGGAAAATACATAAGCTGGGACAATAAAGCAAGAAATCCAAAAAGTTTCAAGGTTAAAATTCTGCTGTTGCCTCTAGCTTGGGTGATTGCTGTCTGGAAAAGCAAGCTATATTTTTATTTTAGATAGATAGACTTGTTCATATTAACTTCTTGAGAATGATAAATATATGTACGGTTAAATCTTGCTTCTATTTGCTACTCAACAGGAATCTTATGTTACTTCAAAGTCTTGAAATTTATTCCTGGAATAAATCATAATTAGGGGGGCAAACAGGGGTAAAAAAGTGGTACAAAGAGGAATGAAGTATTTAGCATACCTGTCACTAATGAAGAATTAATTTCTCTGAAGTATATTAATCTAAGTATTAACATATACCTTGCTAATTGAATTTATGGTATAATGAGTACATGATGAATATATTCTAAAGTGTCCTCATAGATCCCTTTAGCAGTAATTAGGACTGTAAGGACAGCCTTGTGGTATTTTCATTACATCATTAAAATGAAATGATTAGTTAAGTAGTGTTGTACCAGAGCCATACCAAAGGGGTAGTGTCAGCTTAAAAAAGGGAGTTTTTCTACTTCAAAGATTTAGTAAATCCATTATCAAAATAGTGTGTGTGTGTATAGATGCAAGTACATTAATTACAGAGAATCTGGAAAAACCAATTACTGATACTACACATCAAAGGTAAATTAACATTAATTTCAAAATAAAGTGGGTGCAGTCTGTAACACACACCCCTTGTAAATTCCCATAACATCCTCCTTGATAGGTCCAGATTTCAGTAAATTTCAGTGAAATTAGTGTATTTAGGTAGTCGCTAAAAACTGCTGCAGTATTTACAAATGTTTGTTATGAGAGTGTCTGAGCTTCAGTGAGCACCTCAAAGATAGAAAGCATCTTCCAGAGCTGGGCTGTGAAGCTGTCTGTGGTTGATTTCAGTCTGAACTGTGGGCATCATTTGGTTGACACCAAGTGCTGTATTTTGTAGTTGTGTGGTGCAGTGTGAATGGCAAGCATCAAATTTTACTTTTTTGTAAATTTAAGATAATTTTTTTTTGTGGTACTGCTATTATATTGCAATGTAAGACTTAATTCAGCATAAGAAGTAAAACTTCTGTGGCGTCGGCTGGGACTTGAGGGATGAAAGTTGTTTCTTGCCAAGATACAGAGATATTTTGCCACTTAATGTTAACTCTTAGCAAAACGTGTGTGGACTCAGGAGTTTTATTGACTATTGTCTACATGCTTCCATGTCTAAGCAAGTGAATGAATGTAACTTCAGCACAAGAAGTCAAAAAGACTTCCAGCATTGCTGGCACCAGCAGTGGCAATGTGGTGGCACAAGCCAGCAGTCCCAAAGAGCACTAAGAACCAGTAGCAGGCTTGTAGCTTGCCTTTGGGGGCCACATCTTCAGAGGCGCCCAGTAAAATTCCCTGTAAGCCTTCCCTCTCTCTGTGGAAATATATGGAAGACAAACAAACCAAATCTGTGGAGAATTGTAGAAACACAATTGTGAAAACTGAGCCTCAGAAAAAGCAAAGACTGAGCTAAGATGAGGCCAAATCTGGGGTGAAAGGCAAACAATATCATTAGTGAGAATTCACTTCAAAGAAACATGGACCTTCTCTTCGTTTTCTCTTTGTAGTAGAAATACCCTAAGGATGCTGTATTTTGGCTTCCTGCTCAGGCCAAAAAGAAGGAATGTTACTCAGGCAAAACTCCCAAAAGATGTGTCCAATAAAAATTTATTGCTTTCTTTGATTGCCTTTCACTGACTTAACAGAGATTTAGATGACCTAAGGTACGTGAGCGGTATAGATCTCTTTGCTTCTCTGCAGTGTTCAAAATCATTCTTCTAATATCTGTCATAAATTACATGTACCTGTTCTAAACTCAAAAGGCTGACAGCAAGAGCCTATTCTGAGTTAGGGCTACTACAGCTCTTTCTCTTTTTTCCTTACCTTATGACCAGCAGGTGGGACGTAAGGAAATATAGGAGTCATTATGCAGAACATGTGAGAGCTCCTTTGCAAAGGTGGGCCATCTGTTTACTACAGAAAATAATTTTTAATGATTGTTTTTCAGCACCAGAGCACCAATGAACAACTTTTAAAAGTTCAGAATGACTGCCTATATTTTGCTGCCATGGGAAATCCATCAGGCAATAATTTAACCTGCATGCCCCTACATACACATATGCAAGTTCCATATTGTATTACACATCTGTCATCTACTTTGTATTTCCCCAAACAGTCTTTTTGACTCATAAACGGTGTTTTCTTTAAAACTGTAGCCTGTATAATTCTCTGTGGAGACAGAGGAAAGGAAAAGGATTGCAATGAATTGTTTCCAGAGTGCTTGTGTATAGAGGGCTGGTTAAGAAAGTGAGAATGAATTTATTTAAGATTGAGAAATAAAGCATGTAAACCAAAACTGGATGGATGCCCTTGTGAAGGGTCTCTTTTTGGAATTAAGATGATGGTGGAGTGTGCCACCAGGGTGCTAAAAATATACAAGCTTTAACAACTGTTACTTAATGCATTTGTCTTCAAACTTTTTTGCTTAATCACTTTAATTTCCCTGAATGAACCCAGATGCATGGGGCTAATCCAGCCGGTGGATCACTGCCTCACTTCTGTGGCAGTAGCGTGAGGTTTCTTTGGGATTTAGCTTCATCATGTGAACAGAATAGGAAGATTTTGTTGAAAAGAGCCCACAACATTTTTCTCCGGAAGTGAAAGTGGCATGTGGAGTTACACTACTCCCACAGCCATTGTACCACTCTTAAATATACCTGGTATTCCATAGCACTGTGTAGATTGACTGCCTCAGGCTTCTCCAGTCTCAGTATCATTCTCACTGTGCATTGTGAGACTACTGTGAGACAGTTTGGTCTCCTACTAAATGAAGCGTTGTTCGTGAGAAACCATCCCATTTCCAGGAAACATAAAATGTAAAATGGTGTCATTTTTTTCAAATACCGCTGAATCAATAATCAGTGCTGCAAGAGAATGGGGCTGCTTTAAAAAGACATATTTGGGGCATAGGATACATTACTGATCTAATTTAATAACTTTTTACTTGCTATCCCATTTTTAATTAGTGAAAAAATAGTTCTACAAAAATATTTATCATTTACTGCTATATGTTTTGAAGAAGAACCAATAAGGTTGAAGATAAAAATGATAGTTGATTTTTTTAAAATTTGGTGTGCCAGGTCAAATATATAATAACAATTTATTGAAATAATTTTGTCTTAATAAAGTTGTTACTTCATTATAATTTTTTTTATTCCTAATTTAGAATAGTTGAAATTCTATGAAAGCATAAACTCCTTAGTAGAGTTTTTGGGAGATGGAAATATTGGAATATAGGAAATCAGGAAATAAACAATAGCTATTTAAGAGACCATATATTTGTGGGTTTGGGTTTTGTTTTTGGTTTTTTTTGTGGTGTTTGTTTTTTTGTTTTTGTTTTTTTTTTTGTTTGGTTGGTTTTTTTTGTTTTTTTGTCTCTTAGTGTCAGACTTATTCTGCTGATTTTTAAAAAATTGTACAAAGTTTCTGTTCAAGTCTATTTATCAAACTCTGGGTTTTAATTACAAATTCTACTTGAATAATACAGAGGAAAAGTGACATCAGCCTGCTAGGTGACTTGCTTCAGAATTTGCAGCTTACTCTTGTCTTTGTGCATGTAATGGAAAACCTGTAGCAGACTACAGAACTATGTAATTTTGCAGTGCCCAGACAACATGATCTTATCAGAACGTGATTATCCATACTGTCAAGATTGCAGATATCAACAGTAGATGTATTTTCCCATGAAAGACTGGAAGGGGCACAGTATTCACAAAAGTATCTTTGGTATTTTCAAGATGGCTAGAGTTCATTTCAAACAAACCAATTAAGTTCACATTCTATTTAATAATATTGATGTTTTCTTTTGTTGATGTTTGTGGACAGTATTAATTTTTAAGAAAATAAATTACATGTCCTAAACAAGCATCAGAAAAACATGTTAAAAATATTCCCTGTCTATCCAAATACTGGATAAATGTTGGATACATTTAGTTGCTTTCAGTTTTTCTCCCGCTCTTTCTAAAATGAGGAAAGTCGTGGGGAAGCTGTTGTAAACTTTATTTGGGATATATAATTGTCTGATTCTTGAAGAGGTTTTGGTCATCTTAAGATTTAATTGAAGCATCTGAATCTGCAGGAATTCTTCCTGTAGTATTCATGTAGTTTTTATAAAAATTAATCCATTTGAAAAGAATTCTTTCTTAGTTCTGCAGCAGCCTTTGCTACACAGGGGGAAAATTTCAGTGTCTTCCCCTGCAAGCCACAATACCTCAATTTGTTAATATTCACTATATGCATTATGTTTCCATTTAATATTTCTCCCTTGTCCTTTATGTCCCTCTCCATTTTCTGTGCATAATGTTCATTCTTGTCTAAGTACAGGAAGAACCAATTATTGTTATAGTATTTCAGTTAGGTGACATTGTATATCAAGGTATATTAGGCATCCAGGAAATACCACAGATAGATGGCTGATGGCTTGCCTGCTCTGACATTTTATTCTTCCAGGTTATAGACAGCCAGGCCGTGTTTGCTTATGTCTGTGATCTTTGGGAAACTTGTGTCTTTAACCCAGCTATGACTAATGATCTTCACAGATATTGCAGAGAGATGTTTAATGCAGAATTTTAAGATAGCTGTGTCTGTGTTCTTTGTTCAAATAATAAAATATCATTAAACTTATATAAGGACTTAGCAATACAGAGATACTTATGGAGTAACTGGACTAGTGCTTATTCAAACTCTTTTGATTTGTAAATTATGTCACTGTTTCCAAAAGAGCTGCAAAACTGTAATAAAAATTTGTGGTTTTAAGGCCTTTAGTTGACTGGTGATTACAAATTAAAGATGCCTATTTTTGAGTTTTATTAAATGTCATTCCTAAGTGATGATTAATACAATTCTCATAAAAATTTTTACCTGTAAACCTCAGATTTTTGTCTGTTTTACCCTTTATGTCCTTTCTGTCATTGCCTTGACTGTTACAATCTTGAGTTCATCATGGCTTCCTCTCCCTTATTTGTCCTGGTTATAAATTATACAGATTTCTTTTTTTAAGATAATTTTTCCTCTGTCTCTCTGATGATCTCTATTATTCTGTCTCTTACTACATCACATTCAGTCTCTCTACAATCTAATTTATAAACCGAGATATTATCCTGCAATAAAGTGTGCTTTATTTACAAGATGTTTTAATCTTATTATGTTTTTATAAGTATGTGTTCTCTGAAGTCTATACAGATAACCCTTTTTTAACTTCTAAATATAGGACAACAGTAACACAGAACATTTCATCCAGGGTACAAGTAATCTAGCAACAAAAATGCCTGTGTTACGAGGTTTGAGTTCAAATGTTCAAGGGTAGAATTGGCTGTAATGGTATATCTGTGAAAAAAATAAGCCTGTGGTGAAGTTGGAACCACAGTGCCAAAGCACAACATATAATTGGGCCTAATTTTTTCCATATGTATCAACAAAAACAGTCTTTGCTTCCATGAGAGATGAAAGCTTCCCTTTCTGTCATATTTTTATTTTGTATATAATTCCTAACTCTTTATAATTTCATAGGCTTTTTAAAAAAACATGCCTAGATTTAGGGAAAGATGAGCTGTCACCCTGGATTTGAGTTTATATTTCTAATAGAAAAGCCTTTTTTGGTGGGGAAGGAAAAACATGGCTATTTCCCCTCCCCTGCCAAAAGGGCTACTATGTTAAAATCCTTGTACAGTGCCTGTGAGCTATCCAAGTTGGCCTGGAACAATCCATTTGTGAATTGATTTAAATACCTCATTTAAAATAAATAATCTAGTGGAATTAGTGTCATAAATCTTCGTAGAATAAGCTTACTATTTATATAAGATCGAAGAAGTGTTAAATACATTTCTGTTCTGTCAACAATGTATGGCGGTGTTTCTCCCTCCGTTCAATTTTATGCCAAGTCCCAAATAAAGGATGCATATTTTTTTATGCATTTGTTCTGTTGTTTAATGTGGTATCTTTCCAAATAATCTTTCTTCCTGCTGTCTATAAGTTCAACTAACACACATATGAATTCTGTAGAAGACTAATGGTCTAAATTGCATTTCACCTATATTATGGTGTATTATTTTACATTCAATAAATTCACTGTTATCAGGATTGTTGAGATATTCTCTGCGCTGTATTTTACCTCCTCTTGGAAGTTACACACCCAGGCATGCAGACATTGTTGTGCTTTCTGCTTCAGTGTAGGGCCAATCAAAACTGCCAAGCAGAGTATCCCAAAAACCTTCTTGCAGGTGACACTGATGCAATGTCTGCTAGATCCAAGTACTTTGCTACACGTATGAGCAATCTCTTGCCACACCAGTCTGCTTTCCCTGTTTATGTAGTGGCAGCCACTGAGACTACCAAGTGTTTGACTGTGTTCAGGACATGGTTAGTTAGGGCCCCGCATGCTGCTTAAACAGCCTTTTTGTGTGTCGCCTAAGGAGGAAAAAAAGTAGCTAGACTTCATGGAAATGTCTCACAGGATGCCAGCAGTACCTTGCTGGTTTACTAATTCACCTCACTTCAACTCTAGTTACATCTAGAATTTGTTTTGTAATTTATCCCTTCCTTAACTGATTCGTGGAAGTGACGGGATTACTTTTCTCTCTGCCTTTACATCTCTACAGAGTTTAAAACATTTTGCTCTAGACATGGTTGTTTTGCTAGGAGCAGATCTGAAAGTTGCTCTGGCAGGGGAAGGAGACACCACTGAAGTGAGCTTTGAGTTCCCCATATTGCTGGCTGTGCAGAACTTACTTGGATGTGGATGTGAGCTAAACCCATCTTCAGAGTTGTTTGTCATGGGCTGTTATGTGTCCTATAAAGATAATGCATGTAGTGCAGCCTAAATTACTTTATACATTCATTTTCTGTTTGTTAGGGAAAAAAAAGAAAAAGCAAGCACTGAAGAAATAGGAAGAAGCAGTTTTCCTCTTCTGATGAAGCTAGACAACATCTAGCTAAAATCGAGGAAGGCATGTCTTGGTTACAATACCTGATTTCCATGGATCCCCACTGATGTATTTTTGTAGAAGCTGCCTTACACATCTTTGCTACTGGTTTAAGAGACTCCAGAAAAAGCAGCCAGGTCAGAAGAATGAAGCAAAGAGAATTTTCCTGCCTTGCTCTCATTTCAGGTCAGCCAGAAAAATATTCTCCTGGACCATAGGTGACCACAAATGCCAGGGCTCTCCTGTAGCAGCAGAAATAATTTCAGATTTCTTCCAAAGGATTTCTTTGAGTCTTAATGCAGGTCAGCCACCTTAGAAACAGGAGCTGCTACTTATGGTGTTTGCAGCTTCCAGGTGCAAGCCTTTTTTCTTCAGTAGCCTGCTCCAGTCACTTGATTCACTTGATTGTTTTCAGGTCTTGGACTGGTTCTGCTTCCTTTTGTTGCATCCATTCTCCACCTGTACCGTGCAGACCTCTGAAATCCACAGGCAATGGAGCCTCACCTTCAAGTACAGGGCTGTCAGAAGTGGAAGTCTGGCCTGTATGCCCACTTCAGACTTGAATCAAACTCACCGCTGAGCTGCTTATAGCACTTCTAAAAACCCCCTGCTAGTCCAGGACCCCTTCTGACCGCCATTAGCCATGTTCCTTCCACTCATTTATGTCAAATGAACTGGGCTGAAAAGTAGGTACATCTCTTCTTCTGTTTCCTCTATTGACAGCCACTGGTTTTATTTGCTTCCATTAATTTCCATCTCCTGCCTGAATCACCCATTTTCATCCTCTCATTTCATTGCTTTCAAACTGTCCTTTCAGACTTTCAGCTGTTCGTGTGCTTTTTCTGCAGCAGTTCCTCTCTAGCTGCTCCTAACTTCTTCTCCTAACTTGTCTTCTGATCTTGGCAGTGTGTTTTTATTCCAGTCTCTGAGTCTCCTCTTCATAAACTCCAGCATTTTGGACTCCTTTTACCTTCTCAAACAGGATTTCTTAAGCCAAAATTTTAGGAATGTAATTCTAGCCGTACTCAATTCAACTGACTGAGGATTTTGCCATCTGTCTGTGTTGTTTTTTTTCCCATGTGTTTGGGCACTATTTGCATACATAATTGTTACATATTGATCTGTTTCGTAAAAAAAAAAAGCTGAACTTCGTCCATTCTCTGTATAGTCAGATGATTGATATATGACCAGTATAAACTAACAAAAAGAACATTCTCCAATGCACATATTGCTTTGATTACTGAGGTTTTTAGAACGTCCAAATGCTGTACAAAATGAATAACAAACATCAGATGTTTGAAAAGTTAACTCAATAGAAGTCAAGGACATAATGCTTAGTAGCAACTTGCTACAAAGGGTTCATATTTTTCTATTAATGGAAAATGACACAAAGATGCCCTTAGGCCAGCTCAGTATTTGTATTAGTAAGTGACCAAAACTGTGTGTCAAGGCACTCACACACATACTAATCACTTGCGTTTGTAACTGCTTCCTCTGTCATCCTGGCAAAATATCAGCATTAGGAAATTGTGACTAATGGTAAGAAAAAAGAACATTGAAACACTTATCTTAATAGGCACTTTATCAGAGCAATCTTTATAGGTGTCAAAGAGAAAATAAAATATGGTTTGATTAACCCAAATAAGATAGAGTGTGAATGAAGCAGGCAGTTCCTTTGAAATGTAAGTGAAAGTGACCAAAACAGCTCCTACAGTTTGCTTTTATTACTTATTATTTTTTATTGTCTTTATTAGGAACGTGAACAGTGTATCTACTCATTCCTTTAACACAGAATCAGTTTTGTGCACGTACAAGCATGAAAGAAAGGCAAGTCTACAGTGTTCATCTGTTTTGATTTTTGGATATTTTTACTCCTTTTAAAATCTAATATTTCTGGATAAAATTTACATCCTTTGTTCCCTTGTTTAAAAATAGGGGGAGTGTTTTTGTTTTGAATAATTAGTTGTGGCGTCTGATTGTATAAGAATTGCTCTATTGTTTGGACAGTATGACAGCCTCTTGTGTTTTAAGGATTTTTTTCAGGCAAATGGCTTTTGAGAGTGGCAGCATTTCAAGATTATGAAACTGCCGCTGATGGTAATGGTTCTGTGATAATTAAACTGTCCACAGTCTCCTTTTCTTTTTTTGTGAAACTGAGACAAGGCTAGTTGTGATTTCATCAAAGGCTTTGTTTGAGCTCTGGCAGCTGGCAAGGCAGAGCCCTCTGCTCGCAGACCGAGTACCATCCTGGAGAGTTTTCACTATACATTTCCTTCATCAGCTGCATATTCATCACATTTCATCTTTGCCCATCTTGTAAGGAGACTAGTCAACTTCTTGGTGTTCTCTGTTGACAGAATGGCCAATTTGTCCTCTTAGTAGTAATGTATTAAAATTGGGTTTGGGGGGCTTCTTAAGCTAATAGTAAGTTGGAGTTTTGTTCTTTGCGTGACAGTCGTATAGGAAAGCTCAGTAACCTAAACTGCCCTTAAATTAAAGATAAAATTATAAAATACATTGCGTCCTTGTATTAAAAATAAAAAAAAGCTTTCTTATCATGCTTTAAAGTAATGTGCATCCTGTTCTCTGAAGAGGTCTGCAATAGCCTGTGTGGTTGTTGTTGTGGCACGGGAGGTTTACCAGTTGTCCTTGTTCTTTCTCCTGTGCCTAAAGACTCTGACTCCAGGTATCAGAAGACTTAAGATAGTTTATTTATGATGGCTCCAGGTACAGGCTTCTTACATGGCTTTTGGTGCAATTCTTGTACCTTGCTTTCTTCCTCAGTGCCTCGTACAGCAATTGCCCCCTGCCACTGCAAGAATGCTCTGTCTTGCCAGAATGCTTCTGTGTCCAAAATGCTTCTCTCTCTCTTCTCTGTCCGTGTGATACTCAAGTGGGAAGCTGATAAGACCATCTTCCTCCCACCACACGGACAGAGAAGAGGGAGATATGTGTGTCCTTGAACAGAACACAGACCAGAGATATTTTCCCAAATCTCTCTTGTTTCCCTTGGGAATGAAACCTAGCAGGCTTGCTGCTAGGAGATTCATAAAACCCAAAATCATAATTACCACAAGTCTGTGTGTCTATCTTTACACAATTGCGTCGTTCTCCTTAATACTTTAGGACTGGTCAAGAGTTTACAGTTAAGGGCAAACACAAGTTCTTGTAACTGGAGCAGTGCTGAGAGATTTTCACAGCTGCTTTTCTGTAAGTGATTGTGCCATGTAGGCAAGAGATTATCTACTGTTTTCTGGAAAAGCATTCCTGTAAATCGAGTCTCTAGAGATTCACAGGCATATGAATTTTGTTCAGATCAGTGGTGGCATATCGTTGTTGAGGCAGTACATTTATTTACCGCTCAGTTGGTACCCCCACCTCAATCCATCGGTCTTCTGGGTATTCAGAACCTCATGGATCAAGTTCCTCTACTGAGGATATTGCTCAGCTCTTATTCTGTCCCTTTTTATATGGTTTTTCATTCAGCACTGTCTATTAACACAGTCTAATTAGATCTAAATGTAACGTTGAAAGCCAACAGATAGAAGGCGAAATTAAATTTAAAACTTACTTACGGTGTGATGCTTGTCACACATTTTTAATGGGGGTAACCATTATAGACTGACAGCCTCTTGTTACAATAAATACATCATTTGGTAGCTGTATGGTCTCTATTGACTTGTGTGTGTGTTATTCTTGGGATGAGATTCTGTTGTGGTGTGTACAACACAACTGCTGCCCATTTTTGGGTTGGGAAAGAAATGGCCCTTCACTAGCAGAGAGAACAAATTGAGTCTTCTGAGAACTGTCTCCAAGGGGAAGGCTGGAAATTCAGAGCTGTGTTAAGGAAAGACATGATTGTAATAGAAAATAAAACTGGGTAAATTCCACTTCTAGTGAAGAAGTTAAAAGGAGGACAACATTTTACTATGAGAAGTATTTTGAAGAAATTGAGTGAAAGATAAAAGAGTAAAGGAAGATGAAGGGGATTTATACACAGAGAATAGGGTGATTTGGAGTTTGGGTAACTAGGGAATGTAAGAGTCAGGAAACACTCAGCAGAGCTTAACTGGTGAATTGTAAGAAATTGAAAACTAAGATGTTAAGAATGAAAGTAGGAAGTCGACAAATACTGGCAAACAATGAGTGGACAAAAGGTCTTTAAGGCTATTTGATATAAAAGCCTGAAGTGTTTGCAAGTACAGCACTAAACAGGCAGTACATATTTCTGGTTAATTCTCTCACCACTCTAGCTTGTGGGCCTTTCCTGTAGTGTGGAGCTCCATGAGATGACTAAGCTGAGCCAGGATCACTCCTTGCTGGAAAGAGGAGATTGTTCCTCTTTCTTTCTCCTGCTCCTGCCTTGCCCATGTGCTAGCACTTTGTTCACTAAACCATCAGAAAATAAATGTTTGTGTGATTTGTATCACTTTAGCTTTCCTTGCTGTTATGTGATAATTCACTTGTGAAGTCTGGTGGGTCACCAGCACAAGGAAGAAATGGAAACAAACAGCTGGAGTAGGAGACAGGAGGTAAGCACTCCATTTTGTATTAATGACTCCTTAGAGCAGCCATCTGCCTCTCTCTACATTGTGGCTGCAGTTTTACATGCACCTGAATCATTTAAGTTCAAGCTCTTGCTGAAAGGAGCAGGAGCTATGCTTGCCCCTCAATCATGTGTTTTCCCTGCCTTGTGGTGACACCACCAGTGCATGGTGGGATGGTCAGCTGAACTGAGACAATTAGCAACCTTACAAAAGAAAATATCTATTTTCAGCAGTGTCAACTGTTGCCTGATTTGGCTGTGTGAGCCCTGTTTGCAGGGACTCGAGGGAGGAGGGGGAAGGGTGGACCTTCATTTTGGGATGCAGCCCATACTTAGATGAGCTTCAGCCAAGGGTGAAGCCAGCCCATAGGCTTTTCTGGTCCCTGCTGCATTAGATTCTGGTTCTGTAATGTGGATAGAGTATTACTTGCCCAGAGGGAAGAGAGTTGTAAATAAAGAGGCAGTTCACGGAGATATGGTAAAACTTAGCATAAAGTGTTAAGTTCTTCAAGCTTTTTGGATAGAAGGCATTGTATAAATACTGTTTATATTAAACTGCAAAAATAACTGTTTAAAATTTCTGGAGTAGCTGCGGGAAATAATTTTAGGTCTGTGTAAGGAATGCATGTTATTTTAAAAGAGGGAAAAACACTGAAAGAGAAAAGTTACAGCAGAGCAAAGGACAGCTAGAATAATGAAGTAATGTGGGTATTTCAGGTGTGCCAAATAACTAGATCTGAGTTCTTTAGGAAAGAAGGGTATCTTACTGAATTAAGAAGGATTCCACTTAAAAAGTGTGTAACTTTAAAGGGAATTGAAAAAGTGGGTCTTTAAAGACTTTTTGAACTGTACTCTCGGGCAGAAAACAATGAGATATAGATAAGACTTGAAGTGCCATGTATGAAAGGAATTGAGGAGGAATTGCACCTCTGTTGCCATGTCTCTAGAAGCTCTACAATATTAATAACTATTTAGAGATGGTTATTAATATTGTAGAGCTTCCACAGAGTAGGCAACAGAGAAACAACTATTGCAGTTTTCAGAAAAGAGATGGATAAGTATTTGAAAGAAAATATCTAGTGAACATATGAGGACTTAAGTGAGGGGAATGTCCTAGGCAGGCTTTTGCTCTGGATGAGTGGAAATCTATGTGTGAAAGGTTCCTGGTCCACGGCGGTAGGCAACACAGGTAACAAAAATATGTGCCAGGCTCTGATAGGGTGAGTTTGTCATGGAAGTTGTGGCATGTTTTTGGTGTGTATACTCTAGTGCAGTCACCAGATCTGACTTCTGTGGTTGCATGTGAGCAGAATACTCTGTAGTTTGATCAGTCTCTAGCCTGGTGGTTGTTTATTTGGTTGTCAAATTGCAATGTCGTATAATGCACATTCTGTGCATTATATTATCTTGCTTGGTGCTGATATCCTTGTGCTTTTTCAAGAGAATGTGTATGTTCTATGTGGTTTTACTCAAACTGAGCACATATTTTTATATGCAGATGGCAATTATAGTGAATATATATAGGGCAGAGATTGGGACTTCCTTCCTTTCGACCACAGCCTCCTCTGTTCCTGTGTCGTTACTTCATAACATAAAAGTAGTCACAAGCAGTCATGCATACTCAAGGTTAAAAATGGTTTCTCACAGTAGTGTTATACAACCTGTAACTAGATGCCAAACCCCCAAAGTGCACTGAATCAATAAAAATTCTTCTTGGTCTGCACTGAATAAAGTGATACTGAAGTGGAGTAGCCAGATCGTTTTAGGTACCCACATGCCTCAGTACTTTCTTGCAGGTGACAGAGTTTCAGCATTCCTTCCCTCATTTCCAGACTGCAAAGGTAATAAATGGTGACAGACAAGTCTCAAAAGAATTAAAAGCTCAATTTCTGCAGTTTTCTGTTTAGAATATTTATTCATATTGTTTTGACCCAGAAAGTAAGATGAGAATTTCATGAAAGCAAGCATTCTCATGAGTTTTCTGGGATTTAATTACCTTCTGTTTGAGTACAAGTTTTACATGTCGTGACATGACTTTAATAATGCTCTGTGTTTATGCTTTTCAGAAATGCATTTCTTATATAGTCTTCAGCTATGTGCCATGTAAATGGCTGGCCTCGGTTTGCATGTTAACAGAGCCCTTTGATGATAATATTTGGAAACTTTTTTTAAGAAAGAAGACTATGACTAGGACCTCTTAAGAGTCCTAGTTTGGACATAGGAAAAAGTGTGTTATTCCAAATGCTGTCATGGAGGCTGAAGAGAAAAACCCATCTCTCTAAGCTATTGTTTTCGTCTCTGAAAACTTTTATTTCTCCTGTCTGTAGACTCAAGATGATAATGGTGGTTACCACTTTCATTTTCATTTCATCGTGTTATTTTTACCCAGAACAGTTAGAGACTGGAACTAACTCTCCAATAACAATTGATTGCTAATTGCAAAACTGCAAACTCACTGAAGATCCAAGACCAAGGATATTTTGTGTCTAATAAAGTTGCCTGCATAGTGGGTCGCAGGTAAAAGATGGCTATCTTCTTCAACAGTGATGAGGCTTGAAATATTGAGTGCACCCTTGTAAGTAGAGGTAAAGTTGAGGCTGAAAATGAACGGGGTATTAGTATGCTATGTCTTGTGTAGCTCTAAAGTGGTTATTAAATTGAAAGTGAAGTTAGGAATTGTAAAGGTCTTAAAAATGAAAACAAAATTAAAAAACAGGTTAACTGATACTCCAAAAGCTTTTACTTTGAGGGAAGATTTATGTAGGTTTTTAGTTTATTCAAACTGCTTCACCTATCCTTAGAAATACTAATAGTACTTTGGATTTCTGTAGCACCTTTCATCTGAGAACCTCAAAGCTCTTTGCAGGCCTTAATTAAATTAAGTTTCACAGCACTCCTGTGAGCTAAGTAATGTTTAAATAAGATCACTTCACCCAGCACTGAAACAGAGCTATCCCTGGGGTGGAATGTGGTAAGTATTCAATAGTACATAGCAACACTCCACAACAGTTCAGGAGAGAGTGTGGAGAAAATACTGTATCCCACTGAGACTGCAGGGTGAATCTTGTTAGACAGCATATCTCTTTGCCTGTTACTTTTCCTTCTTAGTTGTAGGTTACATTCCACCATCTTTTTGATGACTTTGAGGGTCTGGGAGCTTGCTTCTAGGTCCCCCCAAAGGATCTTTGCCTGATGATCTCTGCCTGACTTAGCTCAAAGGGCTGTGACGCTCTATTCAATACTGTGTCCCCTCTAATAAACACAGTCCCTCTTACTTTCATGCCTTGGTACTGTGATACTGATTTAAAAAGGACGATATCATCTGTCACCAGTTGTGGCAGCACTTTTTTCATCTGCCTCTTTCTTATAACTGATTTTACTTTTATACTCAAAACTGAGCAAATGCATTGAATCAACAAAGTCTGAGACCCAAACCAATGCATTTTTCCAAGGACTCTTAATTTTCAATGTGCTCTGTATGACATCCAAACTAGAAAATATAGCTGAGGTGGGGAAAGGGTGAAAGGACTCGTTCCAGTTGTGCTTAGCTCTTAGTTCATGCTTTGGTAACCCAGACTGGGACATTGATAGGCCAACAATTATTGGCCTATCAATGTCCCAACAGTTATTAAAAGCAGATGGACATTTTTTTCCTATTGTCTGCAATGATGACATTATCTTAAGATAAAAAGAAATTACTGTAATAACTCTTACTTTCTATTTCTTTTCCACCACATTTTGTACTATATGTTTTTGTTTTACTAACCCACCAAGGTGCTGAGTGTACCCACTATAAAAAAAAAAAAGAATAGTCTTTTGTTTTTAACCTCCTTTGTATGCATTTATTCTTTGCAATTGTCTTTCCTTTTCTACCGTGACACTGAAAATCTCCTGTCTTGTAAGGAGTATAGGGGAATATAATGAGAAATTCTGTTCTGTCATAGCAAAGGGGCAGGTGGTTTCCATTATAAGCTCAGCTGGAGCTTCCTTCAATGCCAGCAGCTTCCCACAACTGAACTCCAGTGCTCATCTCTGCCCTTTTTGGTGGGAAATGTGGAGAGGAAGTGGAGCACAGCTCTGACTGATAAGACGCTGACAGATAAAGGCTTCTGTCACAGTTTGGGGATTAGGTTTAGTTTTGAATCCATTTATTTTGTGGGTCCTGTTTGTACTTGTGACAGTCATGAATGAGAACATTCTGCTGGCAGGAATTTGGCATCTAAGGAGCAGGATTGGAAGCACAATGTCTGGAAGGGTGCAAGAAGGTAATCTAGCCAGTTTGGTATCTCCTGTCTCTCACCTGCTTAGAACAACAGGGCCTTTTACAAACAGAGGTATTGTCTGTACCTGTGCTATCTCCTCTTGGGCCTGCTGTGGGGAGGGTACGTGACTGGAAATCTTTTTGGAACAGAGTCTGACTGGGGGAAAAACACATAGTTTACCCAACTATGACTGCTTACCCAAAAAGGGACAAATTTCTACTTGAATTAGGAAATTGGTGTGCAGAATTGATAGACTTAGCAAGCCACTTAGGATCTATTAGAAAATGGAGAGGGGAGATGCTGCTCCATGAGGACAGGAAAGACAAAGAAGGGAGAGGAGACTGAATCAAAGGACAAAATTTAAGCTAGAGCCAAGGTGCTTCATGGTAACATTTTCTAGAATAGGAGAGTGGTAAATGATATGATAGAGACATAGAAAAGCTTGGATGGTGTGCAGTAAGTCAGGACATCTTCAATTAGATCAGTTTGCTTTCAGAGCCCTGTCCAGCCTGACCTTGAATGTTTCCAGTTATGGGGCATCCACAATTGCTGAATTCTCCAAATACTAAAATTAGGGCCACTGAGTGAAATATGAGGCAGAATGTTGCAAAAAAAAAGGGGGATGTCCTTCTACATGGCATGTACATTGCAGTGCATCTTCCTGCAGGATGTTGTGGAAACCCAAAATGCAAATGGATTGCATGAATTTATGAAAGAAACATCGATTGAGAGCTAACAACATTTCTGTGTTTTTATTTAAGTAATGTTTGAAAGATTATTTTTTTCTTAAAGGTAAAGAAAGGTTTGGTTTTAGGCAGAAACACAAGGCACAGAAGGAAATGGAAAGCAGGCGTTACCCAGTTTATTCTAAAAAATTGGATCGTGGTTAACTTTAAGCTTGTGAGTACTGACACAGAAATAAATGGAAATATGTGTGTGCTAAAATGTAAGCATAGATTTTTTCCCTGGTCTAGTGCCATGGCATGTGGCACCATGTGAACATCGCAATGGCAAGTCAACAGATTTTTAAATTTTCTTTTTCCCTGCAATTCAGTGTGAAAATAAGTGTAGTCATTGCCAGAGAAGTTTTGGGGGTTTTCCCTCTATTGGTTAATTAGGAATTGGAATCAGTAGATAGAGAACAAGATGTGTAGCTGTTTTGGGGCATATGAAAATAAGGGGGTGGTCAACAAAAGCACTTCTTTCTCTTCCCACCCTGCCTTACTGCCAGGACTGAGCCTTATCAGTCCAGCTTACAAAGGCGACAAAATATGCTTACTTTGTACTTTCTGGAGATAGATTGTAAGTGCCCATTGGATTCCTTTCAGGTTCCCATTACCTTGCTAAAAGACTGCTAAGGAGCATAATCATAATCATGCTCCAATGAGATTTGGGTAACTCTGAACTTATTTGGGAATTAAAGTTCTAAGCAGAGTTTTAAAATGCTGTTATTCCATTTTGCTTAATTGACAAGTTATATTTTTAAGCAAACATGCTACCTGTGCAACTTTAAGCAGGCTTTTGGACTATAGAGTTTACTTTGTAGGAAAGACTAATCCCCAAGTTAATTAAAAGTGCCTAAACTAAAATTATTAGATATGAGATATCTGTAAAATGTTACAATGGATTTGTTTATTTACAAAATGCTTATAATATTACAGTTTTAAATGAGATTATTTGCAATCCAACATGTATTTACCACAAAAAGACAGGAATCCCAGCTTTTTAATTCAGCAAGTGACTTTTAAGGTCATCAATAAAATAAAAAGTTCTATCCACAGAGAAACAGCTGAAATAATATTAATCTTGTTCTTTAAATTTTATATTTTGGAGCCATTTTTATTCCTTTGTATACATTCATAGGTGAAGGAAATAAGCAGAATGATAGCTTCAAACTTTAAGAACTTTTCCCAACTTAATTTCCTTTATATTCCAGAAATAGCTGGCCTCTGTGTCTCAGATTTTGAATGAACTTCCAGTTTATTTACACAGCCGTTCTTTAATTTGGTTTTCTATTTCAGTGATGGAACAAATCTTTCTAATTGTCTGAAAGAGTTCAGCAGATGCTTCAAACCAGAAATATTGTCTTAGCTGGCAACTGCTCTGACCTGTGGCTTAGGTACCAGAGAATGTATGGCCCCAGCTCCTTGCTTCTCTGGTGACAAACTGCAAACTGGGCAGTATTCTTGTTGTTCCTTGAGGGATATTGTTTATTTTTATTTTTGCAAATCAAATATAAACCAGGTGGCGAAAGACTAAATAGCCAAACTGTAGTCAGGAAGTGGTTAGAAACAAAGCAACAGTAGCCTGTTGATTCTCAGCTGAGTGACCCAAGTGGGGGACCTGGTCCCAGTATCTATGGATATCTAAATTAGTGAGCTGCTGTCTTTGGTCTAGCAATGCTGCCTTCTCTGGAGCAGCTGCCAGGAATGACTTTAGGACTTGAGGCTATGGTAAAAGATTATGTAGATGTGGGTGTAACTATGTTCCTAGTATTGTTCTTGGTTTGTTGATGAACATGGTAAAATGATATTTTTCTGAAATGTTATGTTTATACTGTGAATTCTGTTACCTCAGTTCAGCCAGTGTCCCACAGAGAGCTCGCATTGCTCTGCCCCTGCCTGCCATTTAATTTTGCAAGCCTGGCTGAAGGTTTCACCACCAGCCACAGTCTTTGGTCAATGCCATCCGTCAGAGGTAATGGAGAACCAACCATGGTTCAAAACTGGTCTTGCCCTTCCCTCTTCTACTGATGCAGCTTGGTGCAACTCTATTCCTATATTACTTGTTTTCCTACTTCCCGTGTTCAAATGGTATTTTTAGGACACTGAACAACTATATAGTTTGTCTTTATCTCTCTACACGCTGCTCCTCTGGCTTCTCTAATTTCTTCTTCATTGATTAAATGTGTATTTTTCTTAACAAAAAGCTTATTCTACCATTGTTACTGTGTTGTGGAACTGAAGTTGAAGGCTCCTGGGGAAATATGTCTGCCAGTGCCTTCTAGTGAGGAAAACATCAGTGTCCTTCCTAATCAGCAGGGAACCTTCTGGTATAAAGCTTCAATGTGCAGAGTAGTAAATTTGGTAAACAGAAGTACTGTTACTTTATAAATAAAATTACGTTGCAGTAGAATGACTTATTAAAGCAGAACCTTTTGCATAAGCCAGGTCATCTGGCTTTCAAACACACTGTGGAAAAAAGAGAGAGAAGTTCACCAGACTATTACTTATCCTGTGGAGAAAAATCTGCTGAGTCTGCAAAAGCACAGTGTAGTGAGTGTCATTTCTGTCTCCTTCATTCCGTAAGTGCTCCCTGACAAATGAGGAAACTGTCCATGCTGGGCATAATCTGCTCAGATATGTGCTTTACCTAGACTTAATCCTTCTAGTACTGGCAAATTGAACTCACTATCCAAGCAATGGCAATTTCAGTAGACAATGTGTGTTATATTCCAGATCGCTATCTCGTAGTTTGTATGTCACTAGCCATGAGATTAAGTGCTCTGTAATGTGCATATTACAGCTATTTTTTACTTCCTCTTGTGTTTTGTTTGATGTAAAGTAGAGATGAACAAAAGCAGATAATGATTTTAGAGCCAATGTATTGCATATGTACGTGCCTGGAAGCAGAAGCAAGAAAAATTTGGACCTAGAAATAAAGGAAAATTTTGGGCAGAGACGAATAACTTCCTTACCGATGTGATTCATTCTTCACTTGAAATTTTTTCTTCAAAAAGCTCAACTTGAAGTTAAGGGTTTGTTGAGCAAATTATTGGGTGAAATTCTATATTCATTATTATTCCAGGCATCCAACTATATGGTTGTATTGAGAACATCATAGTTGAACCCCTTCTGTTCTTTAAAATCTGTGAAAAGTGAGAGTTGCTTAGGTATGTTTTCATGTTACCATGCTTTGTTTCCTGAAGCGGTGTGCCCCAGTGAACAGCAGCATTCTATAGGCTGCTCCATAATACATAGTATTCCTTTAAAATAGACAAATTCTGCTCAGTTTAGCTCCAGCAGGTTTTTTTTAAGTTCCTAACAGAGAGTTTCACTGACACAGAGGTGCTCTGTGTTTGCTGTGCATGTGCCTAGATGCATAACTACATTGTCCTTTCCCCACCGATCCATTGAAGTATAACTTCGGTGGTGCACCTGTAGGGTTGTATGGTAGCAGCTGAAAGAACTCCACAGCATTTTAATGCTTCTGAGGATGAGGACCTTCAATTCAGGCTTCATCCAGAACTATAGGTTTAAAAAACAGAAAACCCAAAACTTCATTATTTTCTTTTGAAAATGAGCACCTCTTTTACAAACCCTTACTGGGAAGTTTTTACCCCATAGATTCCTGTTCTCTCCTTTATTGTCTGGGCAAAAACCCATAGAAATTGGTTTCCACCTTTTTCCTTGAAATCTTTTCTGTGCCTTAAGAGGAGCTGAGGGCCAGAAGGGTGAGCAGAGGGGTTACAGCTCTCCTGGTCACATCTCATGGGGGCTGGCAGAGCTGTCTGTGTCTGGTCAGGACACATGGGGTCTCCAGTGCTGGCACTTGGTTTGTACATGTGCATGGAGGTATCTGATCCTGCCAGTGTGTTGTTCATACTCACATGGGACAGAGCATATGAGCCCCATGCTCTGTTCTGCAGAAACATGAGGGTAAAAATTGGCCATCTCAAATGGTGTTGATTCTTCCTGTCTTCAAATACAATATTCAGTACAATCTTTTTACAGAACATTTACAATCAGGAAGGAATTTTTAGAGGTATTGAGTTCACCCTGCTTTTTAAATTATGATTGTTCTTTAATGTGTGGCATTTTTATAAAGCTAACCAGTGGCAAAATTGTAGGGTTACTTTTGAAGTTTAATACCAGCTTCTAACTTAGAAGTGCTTCCTTATGGACTATTTTCCTAGTCATGTGTGTCGTTAAATGTCACAGTGTGGCTTTTGATTCTGAAGGGTTTTTTTGGTTCTCCAAAATTTCTCATCTAAAGTTACTTTTATCCAGGGAAAATCATCAACACAATTTTTTCCACTGAATGGAAATTAGTGGTGAATTAATTTACATAAACTTTCACACAACTTCAGTGAATATCTCTGAGACATGTGGATTGTCGGAAACCAAGCTGAAAGTGCATCTATTTTTGTTTAACATGAAGGAATTGGACTTATTGAAATGGGGTATTTGGATTTGTTGAGCTAGAACATATCAAAATTATAATTTCAAAATGGTTTCCATCCAGTTGTTTCATATTGAACAAAAATACCTTCCATTTTTAATCTGCTTTGAAACCTTATGTAACCAGGACTGTTGATTCATGTTATCTCCTCACCTGTGTTCAACCCTCATGGCCAGTTTCTCATGAGGAGAGATAAACATCTCAAAAATACATAATTTCATACAATTTTCATAGAAGTTGCCAGATGGGGGTAAAGGAGAAGTTCAGGTTACTAGAGGGAAGGCTCAAAAAATAATGAATTTATTCAGTAGTTGGGTTTAATATGAATTTGAGTAAGTATGGTCTTACCTCAAAACCAGCATAATTTGTGGTTGTTGATTGGGAAGAAATTAGTAGATGCGAAAGGTACTGTGTACTGTGAGGTGAGATGAGAGGGAACATAGGTGGCTTTAGCTGGGCAGACTGTGGGAGAGGAAGGATGTAAATCTGACAAAAAAATCAGAAATAGGAATCAGCATAGGAGTTTTTAATTTCTGCTGTTCTTCATAGCATTGCTGATCTGAAACATAGTGAAAAGTTTCTTTATTTGCCTTATTAACGTGTTTTGATATAGCAAATACCAACACTTTCCATAATGAAAGCATTCCATTTCCAGAATTGAATTGCAGTTGTAGACTTTGCATAGTTCCAAATATATATTTATACACACATATAGGTATATATGTGTGTATATATATATTTGTATGTCCAGTACCAGTATTGAAAGTCAGCCTTAAAAAATTCTGATTGCATTGTTCTGGCCTCTTGGCACTTCAGTGTTGTATACAGATCTCAGAAGAACTGCCTTTGCAAATTTAGGTGACAGTTCGCTCCTTGGCAAGTCAGATTTCAAAGGAAAAAGCTGGTTTTACAGTCGCCCCTGATTTTAGTGTTCGATACCAGAAATGAGCCAAATTTATGAGTTTTTTATGAAATAGATAACTTGAAGTGGTAAGAATGAAAGACACTAGAAAGTTACCTGGTCTTTTTAATACTTCCAAATGTTCCAAGTTGATTTATGGCCCTTATTTTATCTCAACATGTTCAACAAGCAGCAGATTTACCATGTAAACCTCTGCTTTATCTTCTTTGTTTTTCTTTCTCACTGTTACAATTCAACATAATGAGATGCAAGTTATCCTTTTATCTTCTTACTTTTAAGTTAGTAAGAAATGAATGTGGTAAAAGTTTTGTTAGCAACTTGTAAATCTTTAATGACTGTAAAAGATGATGCTATCTAGTGTTTACAGTTTTAAAGAAAATGGTATAAGGAATGTCTTCCAGCTATCAGATCAAATATAAATAATGGTGATGGTGCAGAATTTGGCAGAGTGAATATAAGTATCTACATGATTACCTAATTATATGTATAGGTATATTTACATCATGGTAGTAATGTTCTTTTTCAGTTTTAATCTCAAATATATTATCCTTTAAGTTTTCATCAGTAATCTAAGGCATCTGCATAAAGCTGACTTTGGAAAGTTTTCTTTTTTTCTTACAGATAATGTCTGTTCGTAATGTAGAAATCATACAAGTACAGCACAGTTCACTAGGAAAATGAGCTTAGTGTTCTCAGTTTAGTCCAAGTTGGACAACATGTTATTTGGCACAATCAAGTGGCCTCACTTTAAGAGAAGTATAAGACTGAATATGCATAGAGTTTTTATTATTTGAGTGAGCTGAACTGTACACTTAGAATGATGAGAAACCCTTGTGCTGCATCCCACCTTCTTTCAATTACACTGATTTTATAAGCACTGGATTTACAGCAAAAAAGTCTCCCAGAGAAGTGCTGTTCTTTCTTATTGTGTATAGATGAAAGGATGCATAGTTCTGCCTTTTATGTACTGTGTTTGTATAGACAAGAAAAGTTGTGTAAGTTTTTTAGAAACATTCATAAAAATGTTAGTGCATATTTTAAACAGAGGATGTTTTTCAGAAAGCCAATGTGAGATATTTTATAGTCAACAAAAAATAATTTTGTTATATTGTCTATTGCTCTTGTGCCTTGCCTGTTGGACAAAACCTACTTTTAAGTGCAAATGCCCTTTTCTTTGTCCAATCTTAATGGCTCCTTGGTAAAACGTTCACTTCTGTTCCGGTACAAGTCTTAAATTATGCATTCAGTTCCTGTGAATTCTTCTGTGAGGAAGGATGAGACTCATGCATTTAGAAAGAAGCCATTCCAGTCCATGGAAAGTGTGTCTTGTGCTGAAAGACTATGACAGAACAAACTGCCAGTAGTGAGCGTCCCATTGTGGAGGTCTTCACAAAGAGTCTCAGCTACCAGCTGGAAAGAACTAACTCAAAGACAGGATTTAGTCAAAGCATGACAGAAGTCCTCAGTCTGATGTGTGTGATGCTTTGCTCGGAGGTGTTGAGCATGGGGGCCTGAATTTTCAGACTGTGTTTGACAATAAAGGATGGGATTATTAAATGAGGGCCTTGCAGTTGACTCATGGTTGAAGAGGAGCTATTGAATTTCATTTCAAGGGGGAAATGAAAGAGACTGTGTTCTGTATACAGTTCTGTCTTGGACCTAAACTTGAAATGCACCGGGCATTTTAGATGGCTTGAGCTGAGGTTAAATAAATAAACTGTGAAGTTAAGTGCAGTTATCAACTACTCAGTCAAACAAAAAATAAGGCAGCCTTTTTCATATACTCTTGGCTTTCTTGGAGGTGCCAGAGGAGGAACTTCAGTATTAAGGGTGTTGAAAATAGCTAGTAAAGCAGAAGCCAATGCTAATAAACAGTTTTGGAAGTACTATGAGTGGTTTAAGCATAGTCTGGATTATTGTTATTACTGTGTTAAATCACAGCAATCAAATGGCCAAACATCACTTTGAATGATTAAGTGGAACGGCCGTCAATGAAAAGCCCTCAGGCTGCAAAGCAGACACAGGGATGGGTGTGGTTGTGGTCAGCTCTCCCAAACATTACTTTGGATGCTGTTGTAGATACAGGGCAGGGTGTTACATGATATTTTCAGGACCTGGCAGATTTTAGTTTGGTTTGGATGTTTTTTATGTACCTTGGCAGGCATGCATATCCCTGCAGCCATACAGCACTCTGCATTAATGGCTGAAGTAACACCTACTGGTGAGGCAGAGTCAATCAGCAACAGGCTGCTGTTGACTCATGACTTCAGTTGACTCATAATCACATTGAGCTTTGAGGGTCACTTTTGTTCCCACCCTGAAGGCCAATGCCAGTTCCTGTCATGAATTTGAGTACCCATTGATTAAGAAAGTAGATGATGTGCTTTGTGGACAAATGAGCCAGGGCCTTTAAGGAAGATATGGCAGGGCCTTCTATTATTTCCATCAGTTAATTAAGTTAATTAAAATTATTTATTCCTGTTCCTAAAACCTAAGGGTTTAGGTAGATTGCACTAATAATAGAGTTATAGAAGCCTAGAATCGTCTAAGATGGAAAAGGCTTTTAAGATCATCTAGTCCAGCCATTGAGCTCCATATGTCATTGAGTCCAGTAAAGAGCTCGATGTGTCAAAATGATACAAAAAGATCTCACAGAGAAAAGGATTTATTTCAAACTGTATTCAGACTTTATCTTCTTCCTCATATATTTTTGTCTCTCCTGGAAGAGCCTGGAAAAACAGATGAGGCTTGAAGTATGCCAGGCCTGGGTATTGTCTAATGAGGGTAGCATCATATGCCAGATAAAGGGATTTTTAGATGAGATTTAGAGAAAGAATAAAGGAAGAGAGCATTTTGATCCTGGAAATCCTGGAATTTAGAAGGTAAAAAAGTATTATAAGCATTTCTATGGTGTCATTTAAAACAGTCTTGGCTTGAAAGGGAAGCTTGAAAGGGAAGTGTTGCAGCATATCTGAAGATAGTATCTCAGTATGATCCACTTTAGTTTTACAAATATTAAGTCATTTGGCTTATCATCCTATGTATGATGGTGATAAATACGAGAACAGCTCATTCTTTTTTAAATCTGTAACTTGTTAAAATGATTGGCAATCCTTTTCCAAGCTACTGCACAGGATCTGAAGCTGGTAAAAGCTATGGAATCTTTCAGACAAATACTATTGCAGATGGCACAATTTGATTTCTCCTGTGTGGGTGCAGAAGATATGGCTGCAAGATAGTTAAGCCTATTCCACCATGCCTAAAGGAACCATCTGTCTTGAGCTGCTGGGTAGTCCATACAGCAACCCATTAAATTTGGATTCTAGTACCTGGACCTATTTCAACAGTGCTTCTGTTTTATTGCCTTCTGAAAGGCATGAGAGAAGGGTAGGTGCTACTTTAAACAGTGTCTTTAAATTTTTGATACATGTTGTTGTTCATATCTTTTACTGTTTTCTTGTTCGTCATCTATGGATTGAACTTGTTATTTTCACGCTTGAATGAGTGGTTTTCAGTCATTCAATCATGTATTTCTGCTGGCCTATTTCATTCAGGTGATCCTATCTTTGCACCTTTAGCTGAAAATACTATGAGGATGTTTATTTTCTTGTGTAGTGTGATTTCATGGACTGCAGACCATGATTTCATGGATGAGAGGCTGCAAAACACTCTTGCCATTCCAAATAAGGATTAAACCAAAACTGGTCTATACCTTAACTCACAGCTCCTTTCAAAACTTTTCACATGTGAGGTATTTTGCCCTTCTTTCTTCCAACAGTATCACTGATTGCAGCAACAAGTCTTGTAAACTGCAAAGGCATTGGGAGAGAAGCACTATCATCCAGCTTGCTCTAATGTCCTAGCAGAACAGAATGGGCAGGCACAGTAGTAATATGTTTACATTTTGATAAATCTTCATCTACTGTATTTGAATTTCACTTTTGCTATAATAAAATGTCTCTCAGTAACATTTCCCTCGCTATAGTTTTGCTGAAACTAATCACCTTGAGAGGCTCCAATGGGGTTTTTGGAGCTTTTGTGAACTTTGATGTAAAGCTCTCCTGCAGTGAGAGATCAGAACTGCCATGTGTAAAGGCAGAGACTCCTTTGAGAACACTTTCTTAGGAAACAGATGCTTTTCTGTCTCAAAAGTTTTGAACAAAATTGTATTGAGTTAAATGTAATATAGAACTTGGGCATTTCCTTGGGTGATGTCACCAGATTCTTTTTAGACTTCTAACCTCCCACAAAAACTCCATATCAACATTACTTGCAAGTCATGGGCACAGTAAAGTGTAAAAAATTTTAAAAAAATTGTTACTAAATGGATGTTGTTATCAGGGAAACCTGAATTTCATACTTTAAGAGTATTGTTTGCATTTATTAATAATATTTAATTGGTAATGTTATACTACTCATGAGAATAAAAAGAGAAAAATTGTTGGCAGGTTAAAAGACAGTATAGTATGAAAATTAGGCTTGACTGCGAGCATTTACATTTGTGAGAATTCCTACAGGACTCCTTAAGTTCAGTTGAATTACTTATGCATAAACCACAGTAAGTGTTTACAGTACCTGACCTTAAATCAGGGATTTTTGGTTTTTTTTTAACCTATCTGTGGTATACCCTTTAACTGTGTTGGGATTCGGCACTTCGTTTTAAAATGTGCCAAGCCACTGATGTTATTTAAACTTCCTCCAGAGCTGGAAAGAATTGCACTGATTGATAAATTGAAACATTGCACAACAAAAGGTCTCCTTTTCCTTGTACTTCAGTGTATTTTCTGGATTTTTTTATCTTATTAGATCATGTGGGATTGTTTTTTGATTTAGCATGTTTGCTTTCTTAGCACTTACCCTGTTAATCAATAGTCAACATTATATAAAGTTATTTAACCACCAGAATGAAATCTTGCTTTTCCTAGCATCATTTGTATCCAGCTCTTTGAAAAGCCTATGATCAAGGAGTTCTGTTGCATTGTAAATTCACATCATTTACATGACATGAATTTATTTTGAGCAGTGTCCTTGCAGAAAACAGCAATTTCAACATAACCTGCATTTGTTGTGGGAATCCCATAGCAGTGACATTTCCTGAAAATTTGTAATACTAAACTGGCTGTCTGTAAAAGCTGAGCATGTTTTCCCTAAAGTCACAAAAAATTATGAAAGCTATATTGGTTTCCTGCAGTCTGACTGTACTTAGTTTTTATTGCTTCCTGAGCTCATGAGAAAATCCATAATACATTTAAAACTGTTACTTTCATCATTTCAAGCCTTAGATGCCGGTGTGTTGGCTTCTACTCTTTCTGGAGGTGATAAAAGGCTCAGTCCCACAAAGTGCTGCCCTTTTTTTGGTTCTGCTGATTGGTGTGAGATTGGAGGGCACAGAAATTTCTAGTTGTTGTTCAGCTTTGGGCTCTAAGGATCCTTAATTGGATCATCAAATCTGAGTAGCTTTACAGTTTTTGTTGTGGGTACTGAAATTCCCATTATAGTTACTATGGCCAAGATATGCCTGGAAATATTCTTGTCCCATTTGTATGAGACAAGACTGTTAGCAATGGGAAAGCAGAGGATATAAGGAGGTCTTTAGTATGTTGAGATATTAAGACAATTTAGAATACATATCAGATAAAAAATACAAAGTGTTTTTATACAGGAGTTGGACTTGATGGACTTGATCCTTCTGGGTCCCTTCCAACTTCAGTTATTCTATGATTCTATGATACACTGCCACTCCATCCCCCAAAAATCATTCCTTGCATTTGCAAAAATAAGATTTTATGAAAGGGGCAATGGCACCAAAAAACCCCAAGACGACAACAAGAAAAAGCAGATTAAGAATGTTGGTGAGCAATAGAAAGGAGTTAAGTGTCCATTTATAAGACATTTCATCTGTTATTTTAGTGCAGGCTCTTTTTATTTTGTTCTTTTGCTTTTAAGCCAACACTGAGACTTATCAAAAGATTGCATTGGGGAAAAACCTCCTGCAAGCATTTTTCTCATATACTGTAGCTTAAAAAGAATGTGTGAAATCCAAGATTGGAAAGTATTATACAAAAGTAGTTTTTCCTTTTTTTTTTTTTATTAACACATTTTTCTTCAAACCTACTTCTCTACCAAAGTCTTTTTTCCCACAAGACTCCAAAGGAAAAATGACATCAAATGGTAAAATCCTGTTGTATGTTATTTCCAGAAGAATCCATGGAAATCTTGAATATGATTTTATCATTTGCACTGTAATGTTCCATTTTAACAAGGAGCAACATACTGAAGAGTATTCAGTTGCTGAATACTTGATGGTAAGCAAAAGCTGATGTTTCTGGTGAATATTACACAGCACTTAAGAATTTGTAGCACCTCAGATCTGTTGTACGATAATAGAAGTTAGAAATGGAAAACTCTTGTTATATCAGCTTGACCATCTCCCTGACCGCCAGATTTTTGTCTTCATTGTGGTACTAATTTGCAAATGTCATAACCCATGTGGCTTCCACTACTTCCCCAAGGAAAATACATGACATTAAAGCAGGCTTGAATATTCCTTTCCTTTACTTCATCTTCTTGAGCCTCTTTCATATGTTTTACTGAACAATCCCTAATGTTGCTTTGCTTTTAGCTATTTTGTTTCTCTCCCTCTCTTCTTTTTTCTACAAAATCACACAATTATTTATGCTGTTCTTTTTGAATTTCTTCTATTTTGTTATGTCTTTCTGGTACTGAGGAACCATGGGCTTATGTGTACTGTAGGCTATAATGGACGTGCTGGAAATCTCTTCTGGAGAAACTGATGTTTATGTACAAAGGTACTGAATTGTTTTGTGGCTTTACAAGTTAAACTCATAGAAGAAGCACAGCACAGGCCCTAAATACAAATTTGTATCAGACTTTATTCACGAAAAAGTGAGGTTTTTTCCCCCCTATAAACCTAGTAGACTTTTTATTCTATGTTTTACTGAAGGTGGTGTTGGATAAAGCTGCCTGTACTTTGTATGGATGTATCATAGAAAAGTTTGTTGAAAGCTTCATTCTAACAATGATACCACACATACTAAGAGAATAACTGCACTATTTTGACTTAAATTTCAGGTACCCACTAACAAGAGTAGAGGTCTGTGAATAACTGGTTGGTTTGGGGGTTTTTTTAAGTTTCTGACTTGAAGAAAAAAGATTGGAAAATTTGTTTCTTTGGGACAAGCGCCAATGATTTATTCAGGTTTCTTTTTTTTCNATTTGCAATGCTTCAGTGTGAAATGTAGAGTCAAAGGATTTTTAAAATTTAAAAAATGCTGTAGTTATTTAATTTTTAGCCAAATAGTTCTGATAAATTTAGCAGAAAATTGACCTATGCTTTATTTGACCTGTATTTACAAATTTCAAATGAAAATAATCTCAGCTGAAAAGTTTTAGCTAATACTCAGTATTAGCTCAAGTGACATTATGTAGATGAGGAATGTTTGGAGAGGGAGGTTGTAGGTCTTCAAGACATCAATTATGAGCTGCAGCCAACCTGCAGAATATATATACATATGGTATCCGTGAAGGCTCTTGGATCCTTTTGCAGGCAGACACTGGGTGGTTGTCTCCAGGAGTAGGATTCACTGCTATTCATATGAAAATGGTGGAAAATCTTGCCCTAAAGCTAGCCTACCCCTGGAGTTTTGCCTATCTGTCATGGTGATCAAAGATAAAGGATTTGTTAATAGTCAGCTGACTGGTCGCCTGTCTGGGAAGTCAACACAACAGCACAACGAATCAGGCAGGCAAAAGACTGATTGCTGTGGCATTGCCTCTCCCCAGGAAAAAGCCAAGAGCTATGTCCACACAAAAAAGACCCTGGTTTTAATATATGATAGTCTGTTTAATCTCAAGGTGCATGGTCCAAGTGGGGTTTTTTTCTGAAAGCAAATTCTTAAAGACCCAACATTTCTGAAAAGCCTAATAGGATTGTGAGTTGCAGTGAGTGGGAAGATATAGGCATGATGAAGAATAAATGGAAGCAACAGTGTTTGTATGGCCATAATTACTTAAGTCTTAGATTTGTATTGTGCATATTTGGCTTAGAAGGCACTGAATTAATTTACCACCCTGACAAAGGCAGATAGTTAATGAAAAAGAAGGGAGGTTTGGCTACTGAAAAGCAAACTCATTTGTAGGATTTACCTCCTGGCAAGAAATATCAGTTCCAGCTGAAATGTGTCATTTGTGACTTCTTGAAACCATCTCTAAATGAAAACAATCAATTTTCAAAACCTTTGCAAGCTTTCTGAGAAAAATGTCCAGGATTTGGTAGGTGATTGTGAGAAGTCAGATACTTGGAGAAAATGCGTATTTTTCATCCAATATTTTGGCTTAATCGAAATTATGCTTCCTATAGTAATGATCATTGACATAATTTTAGATAGTAACTGTTTTTAAACAGCTTGTCATCCTACAAGCATACTCAGTTTGCTCTGTAATAATTTATGGATTTTTTTATTGTTGTTGTTGTTCCGAAGTGGAACTTAAAACTGTTATTAGAGTGCTGTTTACAGAGCTCTACATTGCTTCAAATTAACTAGCATCCCATTCATTTTGATCTCCTTAATATCTATATATGTAAGCTGGATTTGGTGGCTTGACAGCTCCTTGGTTCTTAGAGAGTGTGTTTATTCCAACTGTGTGTATGTGTGTGTGTGTGTGTGTATATATATGTATATTTATATGTACGTATGTATGTAACTGGGGTCATTAGAAGAAGCAGCTGTGCACCTTGGGAAATTTTAGTGATGAACTGGATGTTCTTCTTGGTTTTCAAACTTTATATGAGAAACATTTCTTACGTCTTGGGCATTTTCCAAACATGAATCAAAAGAGCTAAAGAAACCATACTGAGGGCTACTGAGGGCTAATGCCTAGAGGCATGAATGCGCAAGAACTTTGTAAGTTGTTGAAAACTTAATTAAAAAACCCCTATGTGGACACTTGGTAAATGTTGCCTTTGTCACTGTTACCTCCTTATTAACTCCATTGTGTTACACAGCTACTACATGTCACTATAAGTCAGAATGACAAAAGGTAGACTTTAGCAAGGTTTTTGTGAGTTTTGTGGGAATAGACCCTCCTCTTTCCCCAAGGTCAGAGATGCCCCTTCTACCCCTGCTATTTTGTGGCGCTTAGAAACTTAGCAGTGGATCCAACCTCCATGTAGGTTGGATTTGTCATGTTAGTCGCAGTTAGTGGGGGGCACATTTACAGGCATGGAAACGGTTGTTTCACATTATCCACCCTGTGATGTATATGGTCCCTTAGGACAAAGCAAAGTTCACTGAATGAAGCCCTTTCTCTCAGTCACACTAAATGAAAAACAAATTTATTTGTTTTACACAATTCTTTAATAAATGAGTCAGCCATACTTCCGACTTATTCAGATGCCATCACTCCACTTTCTGATACAAAAATCTGAGCATTTTTAAATTATGTGTGCAGTGGTCAGTGACTCACTGGTGACTTGGGGAGGCAATGCTGAGGCCCCTCTCAGCTTATTAGCCCATTAAAAGTGATACAGAATACTAATGAAGTCCAGTTTCTCCCATTAAAGCAGTATAGGAAAGTTTGTGGCTTGTTGATTTTACAGTAATCCATTTTGCACTCCTACTAAACTGTGTCTGTTTGATAAGCAGCACTGGTGCTTTCCTCAACTTTTCAAAGAGCCCTTTGGATTGTGTTTACAGAATGCAGGCTAAATACTAAGAAAAAGGAAGCGGGATACATTTCCTCAAGCAATTTTTAATGAAAAGAAAATTATAAGTAATGAATAGATGGGCCTTCTTGAAAGAAGAATTATGATTTTCAGAAACACGACTTAAAGGTGCTGGGAAAAATCTGTCATCTTTTGTTAACAAAAAGCAAAAAGCTATTAACTTTGGTCATTTGGAACATTTAGTTTTGGATCCAAAATTTTATGAAAAACAGTTACTTTAAAGCTGTAGTTTGTTCTAAAGCTGTCTTATGTCAGGTCTAGAAATAGTAATACTGACCATTAGGCCATGAAACGGGGTGGGTTTTTTTCCTCTTTTAGGTGGGAATAGCTGAAGAACAGGGTGCCTCCCTTTTCTAACTTAATCTGAACTCAAAATAACTTTTGTCTTGTTCTAACATCTCTTTTCTGAGTCACTGGAATAAAAAAGAGACTGGAAGTATTGGATATTGTAGATCAAACGCTTCAAAGCCAACTTTGACTTAGTTTTATGCATGCTTTAGAGTAGACTAATGTACAATAGTATCCAGGAAACTCAGCCAGTAATTCATAAGGGTCCAAAATGTTCTCCTCAGGATGAATCATAGCAGCATAAATGATAGGATTGGAGAAGATTCTTTAGGTCATCCAATTCAAAACCTTTGTATCTTCCTTTTCACTATCCCCACTAGGATTTCATCTGCCCTATCTCTGCAAACTTCCCATATGCCTGACTCAGCCACCTCCTTGGGTAGTTTCCTCCATTGCCTAATTAATTAACCTGAACATCTTTAAACCTTACCAGCATCATGCTGACTGTGAACAATTTATGACTACAGAAAAGGATTCTTTCTCCTCCCTTCTGCCATCATGCTCAAATATCATCTCTCCCTTTAAATGTGTCATTGGGATTTTGTTTTTTTTTTTTCTTCTAACTGCATGAATAATAATCCCAGGAAAGTTGGGGGTTTTCTGCTGTCTTTGGTGCTTCTGTCACTGTAACATTTTCTTTGAACTTTTGGTTTTCAAGCCTCAAAAGTACATTTTGATCTACAAATGAACTTTCTGTGACTCAATAAGATATGTGTATTAAGTCATGCTTTTGAAGAGGTAAATAACATGATAGAAGTATTCTCTGTTTTTAGAAGCTGCTTTCTTGAGGGTGCTAATTGACAAATACATGACATTTGAGGGATTTAAGTGACTTTCTTGGTGACAAATATTGTCACTCTAGTGTTACTAATTCGGATATTAATATAATCATGTATTCTGGCTCTGTTTTGAAAACTGAACTCCAAAAGCTCTTGGAGGTGCTTGGAGTTGCCTACTGATGAGTTAAAATTTATCATGATCATTTCCAAAAGCAGCTTCCCAGTTTGTAGCTGTGTTAATAAACAGAGACATAAACCTTTCAATATACATTTCTCTAAGTGTATGTGCTCAGACCAGTGTTGTTATGATAGGATTTTTGGATGCTCTATAAAACAAAACAGTGAGAACTTCATAATGGGGGATGTGAAGATGAAATGAAGCTTTTTATTCCTGATGAAATGAGGTAAAGAAGCCTTAATCTTCACAATTTATATTTATACCCTGTATTTTTTAGGATCTGCCTAAGCTTGTCGGAATATGCTAATGAGAAACCTCTCTGATGTTAATTATCTCATCTGCTATAATGTAGAATGTGCCAGTTAGATCAATGTGACATTTATGTTGTTCTCCTAGATGACTAATAAAAGTTGCATGTTAGAAGAATTACAGGGTAGAGGTGGGAAGGCCGGTTATTCCAAGCTGCATTTTCCTGATTCTGCATTGCCTCCCATTTTGGAGTTGCACAATAAAAATAGCTGCAGTCTATGCCTTGCCTCTCAGCTCACCTCTCTCACCGCTTACTCATGTAGTAGTTCTTTGATCCATGCAGAAGTATTCCAAGTTCCTTATAGGTGGAACCTACAGAGCTGTTGTGCAGTTGTGTGAAACCAGGGTAAATCCTGCTCTGTGACTTCAGTTCTGCCAGCCAGTAATTACAGTAAATGTGTTAGATTTAGTGGATCCACAGCTTTTCGTGAAAGTAACCATTCATGGTTCACTTTGGCATGGCAATTTGTAGAAATAGACACAAGGGTTATTTGTAAGAAGTTAATGTCAGGGAAGTAACAGATTTTGAAGGCAGTGTTTTGGGCACTGGGCACTATTTTTTGGCTCAAATAATTTATTTTATAAGTTTATAATTACACTTTAATTTTTAACAAGCCATGTTTTCAGCCTAACAAAGGAAAATAAATGCATTATGATGTAGCCTTCTCATTGAGAGGTTTTTTCCCCTCAGATATTTTTGTAAACCTCCCTTCTTTAATTTCTATTTTGTTATGCTTCTTAGAGGTTCTGTAGCCAGCCAGTCCTCAAATGTCAAGAGGCTGAGGGCACTGTGCAATGGCAGTGTCATGGCTTAAATGTGAAACACTAATGCACAGTTGGTAAACTCTTGGTCTCCGGTAAATCTGCAGCCGTTCTTTTTGGGTGCAAAGAGCTGACCACAGTCATAACTCATTTTTTCTGTTTCTCATTGGGTTTATGTGTGTGTCCAGCTTTTATAGGAGCGTGCAGCAGCCAGTTTCATAATTCTGGCACTATTTTCCTTGAGTATGGTGGGAAATCAGGATATTCTCAGGTACCTTTTTAGGCAGAGCTCTAAACAGCTGAACAAAACTGTGTAGTCAGGAACAGTGTTAACTGTAGCCTTGTAGTGGTTTCTGCACTGCATTGAGCTATGGTGGGTGTTTCACTGCTACTGCATAACTCAAACACACACTCAGATACTTGCTGAGGAAAGCCCTGCAGAAGTAGAACAGTGGAAAAAGTTAAAGTTTGTTATTTCCATGGTGCATTTCAAGCGGTATCCCCTCTGTCTTCTCTTATATTTCTTCATCTCTTAGTCCTAGAGCAATACTTCTTTCTCTTCCCCAGTGTTTGTAGCTCATCTTGGTTGCCTATAATCCACAAGTTTCATTGTCATGCTACCTACCTCCTTCCCCATGATCATTGATGGAACAAGATGGGACCTGCTGCTGGTCCCTTTGGCATCCCAGCGTGTGCTGCGTGATGACAGCTTTGAACAAAAGAACGGCCATTCAAGGCTGACCTTTGGAACCACAAGTCAGTTCTTAACATGGTACTTCTAACTGTCCTTAAAAAAAGAAGTAGCAATGTCAGTAAGGGGAACTTAGGCCCTCAGGGCCTTGGGCTTCCAGCTGTTGCTGAAATTTTATTGCTTTACTCTTTTTATCTCAAGGCTTGAGATAACATTTGTTCAGTTTAGTACCATCACCCATGAAAACTGCTGTAAATACTAAAATCCCCAAGCACCAAAAACATTGGAATTGTAAAATAAAAGCTGGAAAATAAATCTAGATGGTTCTGATCATGTGAAATTGCACAGGTCTAAATGAAAGAATGTGAATTTAAGTTTATGTAGTTTGTTGGTGCTAAATTCTGTGTAAACATGATTGTGAAAGCAATTAGGCTGACAGGAGACTGGTGGCTTTGGTTTAGAACACTGGACGCTCCAATTTTATTCTGCTGACCTGCTGGATCATTTTATTGTATGTTGGGGGATTTTAGCCTTCTTCAGAGAAGAAGGGGAAAAAAGTATATCAAAACAAAGCTCGTAAAATCTGTGTGTTATTTTATTATTACTCACATATCATTTGTAGATGGTGCCAATTTATTTTGGATTGCTTAAATTAATTAGAAAAGGATTTAAGTTAAATAATTTTAAGTCTAAATTAAGAGTGCATATGTAAGAAACTTCTGGGTGAAATAACCATTTTTTAATTTTAGTCATTCAAGTATGTGTGTGTACAAATTTATGTGATCATCCAGTGTTTTCTTTCCCCCTAGATATTTGAAGCAACTTTATATGAGTCTCTACCCCCTTTTCAAATTCTGTCAGGTTCATTATTGCTAAGATTATTATCCTATCCAAGACTGATTAATAAACTCTTGAACTAATATTTGAAAATGGGAAACTCATTCTCTTGGCTTATAACAGAAGTTACCTTCAATACAAGAGTATGGTTTTTCCTCTTGCCCAAGCTGATAGTCATATATATATATGTATATATCCTTGTTAATGAGTGTATGCATTCAATTTTCTATTGTTTTCCAACGTGTATTGTAATTTTTGTTCCCAGAAAAAGGGACAGATTAAATGCAAGTAGATTGGAGTAACTGTGTCTCAGATCATATGCTCAGTTGTTCTCTGTCATTTTTTCTGATGCAAAAGTGGTCCATGGTTTTGTAGTTTGAACTGTTACCGTCTGTGATGTGTATAGAAAAGCTGATGTGAAATTGCCTTTATTGCATTGTTTTTTTTATTTTCTGAACTTCTGAGTTTTTGAATTTGCAAGTTAAGCATTTTTATTCTAAGTGTTTTGCATGTAATAAATTGTTTCCTCCAGCTATAACCAAGGCTTTCACAAGCTGGTAGAATCAACAATATAGTGCATGTAGTTGCCAACTGCAACTAAATTTTTAAGCATCTCCTTTTTGCTTTACAGGTCTGTCTGAGGATGCAGCAGAGGAAACAAAAACCCATGAACTCTGACGACAACCCTCAGGAGAAATTTCTATCTGATGCCAGATGCATTTATAATGCAGCAGTACCAATCCATTTTACTCTGTGGTGATTGCAGCTTCCAGAAGGAGAGGACTGTGCTAATCTATATAAAAACAAAAAAGTTCCACTCTAATAATTTGGTTGGGTCTCCCTGCCAACTGCTATCATCCTTTCTGTGAGCAAAGTTTAAGCGCTTACCCAACTGTGGTAGGGGTGTTTTGTTGTGCGATATATCATCCCTTTCTAAGGATTCAGTTGATTGATCAAAGACTGTTTATACATAGTTTAAGGCAAACTTTGTTTCAGGATATGTTTTGTCTTTTTAAAAGATATTCTGAACTGCACCTCCCTTTGAGATTATATTAACATTTGTTATATCACAGTTTTGACAAAAGATAATTATCTCGTTTCCTCCTGTTCTAACATTCATGATTCCAGACAGCTGAATTCACCACCAGGAGAAAAACTGGTAATCCATCAACTCTTTTCCCCCCTCTCTCATTGCTTATACAGACTCCTGCTCTCTAGAGATATAGAGTAAAATATGGTTACTGGACATAAAGGGCAAACCCTTTTGCCATTAACTCTGCCACTATGAATGGGAGTAAAGTTTACACTCTAAGTACCTTGAGCACAGCAACACATGGATCTTTTTATGGTTACCTGTGATGTCTGCTTTTCTTGTCAACCAGTCTGCTCTGGTTGTGGGTAAGATTTTCAAAGGTAACTACCAATTTTTGAGTGCCTTAATTTTTATTAATTCAGTTGGAGGGTGCTTTGAGTGTTGTGTATTTAGAAAGTGCTGAGTATTTGCCTTCCGAAGGTCAGGCCCATGCAAGGTGCCTGAAATACACCACCCAACAACCAAGGCAAACGTTGAGAGGACCTTGGCCTACAGTTTGGAAGAGTCAGGCTCGTGTCCAGATTTCTGAAAGTGAGTTGAGATATTACTAAAATACACTTGGAACCGAAAATAACTGAGACCTGGATCAAGTGTATAAACAGGTATTTGAACAACTGTTTCTAGTTCATACCAAAATATAAGTTGCAGTCTCTTGGATGGCAGATACAGAATGCACTGATAGCTGCAGTTTAGTTTGTGGTAGATGCAATTGCATGAGCCATTTTTACATACCACACTCCTGTTGGTTTCCTCAACAGGGGTTCACCAGCTCCTGTTCTAGCTGTAGTAAAGGCCCCTCCAACTCACTTCTGTGCTGTTTCAAAAGAGGTTGTAACAGTTGCTGTGGTCAATGGATCTATGGATAATGAGACATCATTTTTCAGAATGTCTTAAGCCATCAACCTTCATCATCTCCATGTCTACTTTCAACTTCTTTACATGCACCCACCCCTAAAACAAAACCAGCTTTGCAGCCCTTTTTCATCTGCTGTTTAACCCTCTGGCCCTATTCTGGCTCAGTACACGATATAACTGTTTCAAGAAGCCTTTTTCAACATGTTAGCTATTAAATAGCTCAGTAGCCAAGGAACTGGGTAAGGCCTCTGATACCTCTAGGGCTGGAGTGAGCTATAACTCCCAACAAAAACTACTCTGTCCCCCAGGAGGCCTCAGATTTATCTACAAGTTGTGGGGCCAGAAATCTTCCTTCTTTCCCAGGAAGGAAGAATCCTACCCCCTGCTTGTTGTGGAGTGATTCTGCTCTCTGAGTTTTCTTCACTCTGATCCCTCCCCCATGGTTTTTTTCAGGAGGGTGGTATCCAACCCATTGTCAAGGTACCCTGCTGTGCTGTGAAAATTACACAATAAAATAATCTCCTGTAGTCTCTGTACACACCTCAGTGACCAAAGAAAGTCCATGGAGAACTAATCAATTACTGTAGCTATTAGGTTTAAATGTTAACTATAGATCTCAAATCTTCTTTTGTCCTCTTGTCAGTGGCTACTAGGGAATCTAGAAAGATCAAGCACAGTTACTACAGAAAGCCCATACCATAATGGTGTAGAATCCTGGACCAAAGAATCCTAAATTATAGGCATATAATATAGCTGGAAAGTACGCTGCTATGAGACTTCTGTGAAATATATTATTCTGTCATGATTCCCATTATTGAATGTGATCCCAGTGCTCAGAGCTGCCTGGCTTCATTGGGACTTTAGGGTAAATGACAAGTAGGCACTCAGGTCAATTATATCATCCACTCTTATTTAAGTTATTTTCTGTCATTTTAAGATGTAATGCTCAGAAGCACTCTTATTTGCCTTTTCTGCTCCATGCTTTGCAAAATAAGGTCTCATGAGAATAGTTTTACAAAAAGGAGAAAATATGCTGGTAATAAAGGGGAGGGGGGAAAGGAAGAAAAAGGTAGAACTGTCTATAGTAGTAAAGTATGACCTCTTTGTATATTGTGCTAAATTGCAGTATTTGATAGTGTCATCAAGATTTAAAAGTTGCATTGAATAAAAATTACTTACTTTCCCCCAATGCCAAATAGTCCATCTAATTCAGAGGAAGGAAGTTATTGAAATGTAGCCATTTATGCAGCAGCCTAAGAGGAAATATTGTAAGGTAATTTTTAGCAGTTCTCAAATGCAGTTTGAATTTTTAAGAAAGTTCTTTTTGGCTGGGAAAAAATCAGGCCAATTACAGGAAGTTTGGAAGCTAGAGAGGTGTAAGGAATGTAAGGAAAAACATTGCTAGTTTGGGGGCACTGTATGTTTGGTTCTCATCAGTGATGTTTCTGAGGCTGAGAGAGGCACTGGTGGCCAGTCAAACTGTTCTGAACAGGATTTTATAGTAATGCCCGGTCAGCTCTTCTGGTCAGTTTAAATATGCAGCCTATTTGCACATTTAGCTATTTGAATATGATTTTATATGGTTATGTGGCTCAAGACTAAAATTAATTTTAAATGGCAATTTTATTGAAATAAATCTAAAAGGAATTTTGTGACATTTTGAAAATAATGCTGTGATACATGGCATCTTTATTATCTAGAACTTTGAAATACATTTTCTAAAATAAGTCCTAACATAAAGCATATATTTTTCTGTTAAATAGGTAAATACTTCTAAAGTTTATTTTCTTGGTAGGAGTTTATTTTCAGAATGTTATTGTCCAATAGTTTTTCTTTAATTTTGCTTTTCTGCCATTGCATTTTAGAAAAAACAGATTAAAACAATTACTACTCTGATGACCAAAATCTGGAGGTCTGGACGCTGCTCATCTTTTGGGCTTTGTACACAATGCTGAGTTCAAACTAAGACTGTGGTTTCCAGCCCCAGATTCATTCTTCTGTCCAACTATTATTTAACTGTGACACAGAAAAACAACATTTCTCTACTTTCAAGGAGTTGGGCTTTGCTTTATAATGTCTTGTTATTTTGTCTTCTTCAGCATTTACTGTACAGAGAGAATTAGAGATAAATTTCAATATTCTTGTATTGCTTATAAAGAGTAATTTACTGCCATAAACTGAAATTTGTTGAGCAGAGATTGTATTTCTATGTGAAGTTCTTCCAGCATTGGAAAAAAAATTAAAAAAATAGAAGATATGCATCATATTGAATAAGTATCTTTCCTTCTTATCAGGATCTTCTGTTTATAAATAATCTACAGAAAAAAAACCTGGTGCAAAAGTGCTGTAAAATATATGACATACTCCTGAAACCAAGCTGTATCACTTCTTCATTTGAAATTAACCTTGAGCTTCCCACAGCTTTGTTTGCTGTCACCCCTTCACGTCTTGTTGCTTTCTTCATTTACTCCTTAATAGCATGAGGTTGCTCTGGTATTCATGTGGTATCTTCATGTGCTGTTTGCAGGTGACTTAGCTCCTTTGCAGCTCAAAGGTAAAGTTTGCACAGCATTATGCTGCTTCATGAGCCTTGATCTTGTTGAGGGCACATGCCCACAGGGGCCAGGCTTATAATTAACAAAATTCACCCTGCTGGAAGAGGTTATGAATGCATTGTTTCAATGAGAATTTATTGTAATACTCTAGTAGACCAAGTTCAACCTGAGTTTGTTTTTTATGTAAACACTGAAAAAAGTTGCTTGTTTTAGTCTTGAACTTCCTGTCTATGTTTTTGTCTCCTGTCTTGTAATTCTTGTAATAGTCAATAGTATCAGGAATGATTATTTCTGTCCTCCTTTGCAGGACAGCTGTTGTTTGCTGCATAGAAGCTGCTAACCTAGGGGAAAGTGCTTTTTCCAGGAGATCAGCAGATCACAGCAGAGATACTTTGCACTTATGTTTGCATTATGTGTATGGCAAGTGCTGTAGTTAATTAGGGGATGGAAGCGTTACCCAGCTAATTGAATTGACTAGTCTTCTCTGACAATGTGTCCTGACTGCTCTATCTTTACGTCTGCCATACCAAGGAGTACAAACAAATGCAACATGAACATAGATTTAAATAGGTATAATTGTTATTTTAAAATACTGTAGTATTTTTTAAGAGTTTCATGTTGTTGCAGTCAGGAAAGGGAGTAAAATACAAATTTATTTTCATGTGCAGTTGCTGTAGGTTGATGTTTCTTTTACATGTATTGCTATGTGTTTGGATTTGCTATGTCTGTAAGAGGCATTTATGCTTGCAGATGAACCTGCTGTATTGAAGATTTCAGTATCCATTCTTGTGCTTTAAATGAAAGGATTATTATCTATCAGGTAGAAAATCATTACAGTAAGCAGAAGCCCTGGAAGAGATCCCCACCTTCAGGCTACACCATGTAAATTGATGTTAACTCTGATGGGAGTCTTTTCCATGTGATATAGCATCAACATATTGTATTGTTCATTCGTTTGCTAGCACCACTGTAACACCACACTGCCATCGTAAAAAATGTTCCTTTAGGAAATTATTTTTTGCAAAACCAGTTAATGCTCTAGAACAAAGTGATAACAGTGTTTGATAAGATATTTTCATTTGTCTTTATAAGCAGAATAGACTTGGAATGCTTCCTGAGTGGGAATGATCAGTGCCAATCATAGCTTGCCCTTCACCACAGCTCCAGCAGACTGACAGTATATTCAGATGCAGAAACAAGATAAAAGCTGTTCCAATTGTGTAAGCTGCTGCCTGGCCTGAAATCTTGAAGGGAGGTCGGTCATCCTGAATTGTAACCTGATTAGAGGCCCAAATCTACTTTTGATAAATTTAAGTGAGTATTTTGCTATTGATTTTGACAGGAGAGCATCCATAGTCTCCTGCTGGGGGCTGCATGTCAAAATAAGATGACATACTAGCACCACTGAACTCCTAGCTAGATGATGTAATAAATTATGAGGGTCTTTCCAAAAGGTACTATTCCTAAAATACAATATGCATGAGGCTCAGCCTAGTGGGTATTCATTAAATAGCTGCCACACTGCACCCTAGAAGTGATTGCTTCTCTGCAGAGAGTGATGCTGCATGTGAAATAGGCACTTGCAAAATAAAACCCCAGAGCATTTTATTCATGTTACTTCAGCCACTTATAGATGAAGTCACTCTTAGGATGATGATAGCAGCTTTCCAACAATCATAGCAACACTATTAAATAGTTTAGGAAATCAAGCAATGAGCAGCATGCTCTCCCTCTGCTCCTCAACCAAGAGAATGTGGAAAGAAAGTATTTCCAGGACACATTCTATTAAAAAGAATGAACTCACTTATTTTGACATTTGATCAGTACAAAGCTTAGCCCTCTCTCTTTTAAAAAGTTGTGATGGTTTCTCTAGATTGATTTTGTTGTTACAATTACTATTTCCTGAATTTCACATACTATTTAAACATTGGAAGCTCCAGTGTCCTCTGATTATACTGAGACATTTTATCATTGTTAATGAAGGTAACACAGGTGCTATTCTTATACAAGCTTAGGAACCAGCAGAGGTATGATCCAAGGATGACTTAGACCCGTCCTCCTTACTTTGGGAAATCTGATGAGACTGTTTGCAAAGTTTACAGTCTCTTTGGGAAAGAAAAAAGTTTTTATTCTATTGATTTTAATACTGCATTCATTTTAAAGGATAGCTTAGTCCCATAGCATCTTGGAAGTGTTAGAGAATACATTAAAAAGTTGGTCTATAACAGATGATATTCCAATTCATTATGAAGCAAGCAGTCAGTAATTAATAGTTACTTCAAATGTTCACAATATTTTATACTCATGGTTGGATTCAATTACAAGAGACATAAAGAGGATTATTGTACTTTTTTCCCCCGATGGCATAATGAAGTCAAGATCCATAAATATTGGAGAACAGTCAAGTTACTGCATATATAACAGGAATTGCTTTTTCCAGCTGCCTGGATGGGTAGTGTCTTCCTTCCATTTGAGCAATGGCTGGGCCTATGAACTTGTAAGAATACAGCTTGGTTAATATGGGGTGATTCCTTCTGATCCAGTAGAAACAAAGAGAATTTCTCTTGACAGTGTATTTGAACGCCCTGTTCCAGCATTAACTGGATATTTCATGGTGGTATGACATGATTCTTTCGTCGTGACACTGGACTGCCTATTTCAGGATGCAAGTCTCAAAAGCAGTCAGGAGGAGTGTGACTTGTGAGGGGAGCATTTCCCCTTTTGTTCTGGGCGACAGTATTTCAAATGTAGAGGTTTGTCCTTTCTGGCTGCACTCAGAAGGCATAGAAGGAGGAAGAGGAGACCCAAAGAGCTGGATTACCAGCAGAATCGTGACCAAATGCTCCCATGCCAGCTACCACAGAGAAATGTTTTGTTGGGTTTTTTTTTTCCTATTTTTGTCTCTTCTCTTATAAAAAAGTCATTCCACGTTAAACATTTATTAGCTCATTTAATGGGGAGAGGTGTCTTTGCTTTTAGTCCTTGTCATCACCTGCATTTTTGTAAGTTGCAGTCAGCTCTTGCAATCCTGTCATTCATTTCTTTTTCCTTTTGCCTTTTTTCCTACCAAATTCCACTGACTGTAAATTGATAATTTTGCCCAGCAGCCACTTTGTAGGTGTGTTTTAAAAATCCTGAAAGAAGGAAAATCTGCAGCAAACTGCGTGTTTTGGTTAAACGTTTGAAATACAATGTATCTATTCTTCTCTGGGATGAATAACATTGCTTTCACCATCAGGAAAATAGTGAATGGAAAACCAAATGTGCACTAAAGAAGCTGATGCTTTTTTTTAAAGGGCTACTGCCCAAGTATGTCATCCAACGGAGGAAAGTTGGTAGCTGCATTGTTTTTTGTACGACAGCTACCCAGACGGTGATGTGATACCTTTTATTGGGCTAACCAAAGTTAAAATAAGAACTGAGCAAATAAATCCCGATGACTAACAGAGCTTCTTGCATTTAACCTTTCTTGCTTCTCACCAAGATCAACTTTTTCAAGCCTAGCCACTGGTTTTTGGCTTCCAGTTTACAGAATGCTGAGAGATGCTAAGCCTGGTGAGCTCCCTACCTTCTGCTTGACAATTTGTTTGCACAGTCTGGTCCTACTTGTTCAAAATCATTGCACTGAAAAGAAAAACATTGCGCTGACAAGAAAAACAACTTCTACAAATGCTCTTCCACTTCACTGTTTATTAGAGGTATCCAGAACACAAATCTGAACCCTGAAGTGTTTAGCTGAATTAGGCTTCTTAGATCTCAAACCAGTGGGCATGTCCATACCTTGGGGGCTGAGCTAGGCAGTGAGTTCAGGAATTTACCTGTGTATTTGTTTACTTGGATTGCTGCAGTAGAGCTGGGGGAGGCTTTGTCATAACATTTATGGAAATCCACATGCACTGTGATGTTTTGTGTAGGGGTTCCTTACCAAATAATTTCCAGGTTGACTTCTGATTTGAAATTTGTTTGTCTCTTTCTGGTGATTGCCCTCACTACTGTGAATTTTTATTCACCAAGTTCAAAGACAAGTTATTCCTTCTCCATATAATTTTTACTCCTGGCTACCCATCCTTCAAAACTGGTTGTGCACAACTGCAAGCAGAGAGAGCAGCACAGCAGAGGTAAGTGGGTGAAACCTCCCATAAATAGCAAAATTGTATAACTCTTCCTGATTCACCATCCCACGGGTGGGGTGGAGCAGCTCCCGAAATGGTAAACTTACTCACTAATGTGGCCAGGGGACATTTTTGTTCAGACAAAAACCCCAGCCATAGGGTATAAGCAAAAGGACCACCCTTCTCCTTCTTAATTTTTTGTGCCTACTTCATCGTTGCTCAAGGCTAGACTGTTAGTCATGTGGCTTCTGTGGTGAACAGAGTGTGGGTTTTATTCTGAGCTAGGACAAACCAAATCTGGGTTCAGTCAAGGCTCAGACAGTGTCCCTGTGCAGCCCCAGAGCTGTGCAGTAGCCCTTTTCCCCCTTCCCCACATCTGCACAGGCTCCTCTGTGCTCCTGAACAGAGCAGAAATGGGAATGCTCAGTTTTACTTCTCAAGGGTAAATCTCTGGCTCCAGCACACAACTCCAGCAGAGGCTGTGCCAGCATCTCTTAAAACTCACCACAGATTCCTGCAGCTCTGTGTCTTCACCCAGTTCATGTCAGAGGTGTATTCTGGCTCCCCTTTATGTATTTTCCACCCATTGTAAACTATACCACAGAGTGGTGCTTAGAAAATACTCATAAACTGGTATTAGAGTTTTTTGCCTCTCCTTACAGTTTTCCGCACCTCTCTTCATCTTCACTGTATGCCCATGGGAATATTGTAGGGTTACTGTTCCACACTCTGCTAGGCTTGGTTCAGTCCCTGTCCTTTCCCTGGCTAAGGCCTGCATTATCAAAGTTAACCAATAATTTTTTTGATAGCACTCATTTTCTTAATTAAACTTGAGGCCTGTGGCTCAGTGTGGGAACCCAGAAAGTGAGACTCCAGATTTGGAGAAATTGATTATGGGAGAATAGAGCTATTGTTTGCCTGCTCCCATGCTCATACCTTTGCAATCTGTCTGGATCCTGCTAGCTGTAAAAAAAATACTTACTTTGTATTATCCCTCTTCTAGGACAAAACAAAGTATAGTTTTCAGAGACATCTTTTCTTCCTGATTCTTCCAGTTTGCATCATGTAAATTCAATCTGTCTTGCCTTAATCTTTCTTTGCACTTGGCCAACAGCTGGAGGCCTGTGAAAGCATGTGCATTTTATCCTCTGTATGCTCTGAAGAAACAGCTTTGCAAACCACAGACTATTTTAAATTAAATGGCCATTTAAAAAATCCCATCATTACAAAGCTTAGGCTTGATTGTTGTCCTCAGTGTGCTTCATGGCAGCAAAATTCCTGCATTTTGGGAAATGTGCTGTCTATTCATCCAGCTGGAGTGGATCCAAAAGCAAAGCGTGGAACCATTGTGAGCACTGGCTAGTGCTCACAGAATTACTTTCTCTAATGGCCTGCATTGTCATTTTGTGAAATGCTGAGATGAGAAGTCATCATCATTTGGATCATGAGGTGGATTTTTTTTTTAAATACAGACGCACAGAAATGTTTTTAAGAAGTCCAGTTGTTTTCATTGCTGCTGGCACAGCAGCAATTCAAAACAAATCCACCTAAGAAAGTAATTGGGAAAGTTTAGAAATGCCACCCTGGGTGATCTCTAGGGAAAGGCTGGGATTCTCCATCTTGCAGCTGTCCCACTCAAGCCATCCAAGTGATGCCAGTGGGCAGCCAAGTCATGCAGCTTGCATGGTGTAGGCTGTAAGCATGGAGCAATCGCACATCTTTTCTCCAGAGGTTTCCCGTTGGACTTTTGGGTTTCTTTCTGTCTAGTTTCCATGAAACCACTTTGTCCCAGGCAAGACTGTGCGACCCTAGGTACAAACAGCCACTGAGCTGAGTTTGTGGATTAATTTAGGTCTGTTGCCAGTTGGAATGTGAGGGATAACTAAATGGGGTAGAGTGTCCTCAGTAGCTTCTGGACCACGATCATGTATCCTCAGGCCAGAGGTGTGGCTGGCTGGCTGCACAGCACTCACTGCTGCCACGTTTAGAAGGCTATGGACCCAAATATCTACTCTTGGTGGCTTCAGGAAGTGTAGCTCCCATGGAAGAAGAGACCCATTTCTTGGGTAATCCAAAACATAGTGAACCTTGAACACAGGGCAGTCTGATGCTGCAGTCACCCCGCTTTTGAATGGAGTTATCTTGGCTTTCTCTGGGCACCTGCTGCAACAAGTGCCTGCAGGAGAGGACCTTCTGCCCATGAAGGGATTATTCACACACACTCATTGGGACTACTCTAATGTGTGAAAGTTTCCAGGGGAAAGGTCTAAATTATGTGGTCTATTAGCATGGTGAGCAGTTTCCAAAATACTTTCAGCAGCATAATTTCTCTGTTTAGTAATAGCTGTCTTATTTATTCTCTGTCTTCTATACCAACGCAAGCTACCCTACAGCCATCTAGACTGACTTCAATTTAATCCAAACATAAGATAATTAGATCAATATTAAAATAATATTTAACAATATTAAAACTGATTAGAATTTTAAGTAACTTGGTAAAGAGGCAGCTCCATGTTGTTTTTCAGGTTAGCTGAATTAAAACCCCAGAACCCCTAAGCCACAAATTCTGTTCTGTCTGAAAATAGTTTATCACCAAACAACCTCTCAGAAGATGTTTTTTATCTTGGAAGATCTGCCAAGCTGCCAACTTGAGACTTCAGAGCCTAGGTTTAAAGATACCTAAAATAAATAGTGTATACCACATGTAAATACATATTAAAAATTCTGTGAAGCCTTAAAACTGTTGATTAATTGTTTTCTTGGTCACAAGTAATTCAGCTGCCTCTCCTGGGTTTAACCTGCTAATATATACAAGACATGTGACTGATACTTTCCCAAAGTAAATACTATTCCCTGTCTCTGTTCACCTCATGCTTCTAAATGATGTATTTGGAGGTATGCTACTGTCAGAAAACTTGGGGATTTGGCAAAAACTCCCTGTAGATTTGTGTAATGACACCAAAAGCCCACCTCTGGCAATTTTTATGTTGCTCTCATCTCTTGAAAGAGCCTTAGATAGTTGAGAGGCAGGTAGATGAATTACACTGCCTTCTGGAAGTACATTTTTTTCTCTTGCCTGAGTGGCTCTGTGTTTTCTTTTTGGTGAAGGTCTGAGATTAATCTGACCTGGGTAGATCAGTAGCAAAATGAAATGCATTTTTAATGAATTTCTGCTTTGTTACTAGTTATTTCTGCCTTTTTTTTTTTTCTATGTGAGTGTGTGTACATGCATCTATGTGGTTTAAGTGTATTCAGAATATCCAGGGTTTAATTAAGCCAGTAAGAGTGGTGGGCAACTCAGTATAATTATTAAATCTTGCAGTATTGCTTCTTTAATAATGGTTCTATTACTCATTATGAAACTGCATAACTTGGCAGAAATTTCAGCAGATCAGTGCCGGATTACCCCAGTTTGCTCAGGTGCATTATTCGAAAATATCCTGATTGATGGGGCTTTACAAGGCTGCTTATGATTGTCGGATCAGTGCTTTCTGTATGTGTGGTACAGTCAGTCAGCAGGACTGATGGGGGATTAATGTTTAATTGAGTGTGCTTCACTTAAATTAGAAGCCAAGAAGAAAAGGTAAGGAAGATTTCTTACCCGTACCAGCTGTAATGTTGTATAGCCAATATACTGAAGATAAAAGGTAATCAGTAAATTAATCAGGCTTTGTATTTGGAATGTACCAATAAATAGGGGTTCTTTATAAAACTCTTTTGTTTCCAGATAAAATGAGGTGTGTTGAACTAATTGCAGGGACAGCAAAAGCGAATGTCCTGTACAGACAAAGCCAGAAGAGTTAAAAGAAAAGCCACATTCTGAGAACAAACCAAGGGAGCACTTCGCTCGTGAGGGAGCCAGACAAGGTGACGCATGGATTCGCTCGCTCGCTCGCTCCAAGCGGACCCGTGGCTCGGGATAATCGTGGAATCGGCTGCGGCTCATCCCGCCCTGGGCTCGGCGCTCCCAACTGCGCCCCCTGCCGGCAGCGGCGCCGCACAGCGCCCGGCCCCGCGCCCGCCCCGCCGGGCTCTCACTGCGGGCGGCTTGGAATTCACCCGAGCCTCCTCCCGCTCACTTGGGGGGGAAGGAGGGCACCCACGGGAAGGAGACGAGGCTCCGACCAGATGAATTTCGTTCCTCAAACCCTGCCTCTGAGTTTTTAAGCGTTTGGTTGTCGTTCAAAAGAAAAAAAAATAGTCCTGGGAGAAATTCTGGTGTGAAAGCAGACCAGCAGCAAGAGGAATGAACTCATGGGGTACACTCTTAGTAGGTGAAGTGACTTGTCGTTTAGCAAAAAGTGCAAGCCTTTGCCTTTCTGTGCTGGGCAGAGGCAGCTGCTTCTCAACTGGATCCTGATTGGAAGGAACAGTCTACTGTCATAATAAGAATATTTTGTCTTTTGCAGGGCCAGGGTGTAAGATAAGGAACCTCTCTAGTGCAGACAGAGTGCATCCTCATCTGCAATCAATCAAATAATCAAGCTTCCATTTTATAGAATGTTTCTTGAGTACTCCTTTTTTGTTGCACTCATCAGGTAGTAGAACAGGCAGGCAAAATGCAGGTTTTGGTTTGTCACACAAATTGGAAACAAAGCAAAGTACTTCATGTATGCTACTCCTCCTGTGATTTCATTAACTTTTATCCTTTATCAGACCCAGCAGATGTTCAAGGGTAAATGTAACAAAGACCCACATAACTCACACAAAATAATTTTTATTATCTCTGGAAGGCAAGCTATTTACAGCAGTGAAATAACAGAAAGGAGTACCAGCATACACTGCTTTACTCTGTTTGCTTGGCCTATGGCCTCTGGAACAGCTTCTGCTGGGAATCCCATCATTAGGATGGCCTCAGCATTTCTGCTGTAATTTACTTCTTTTGTTGTTGTTTTAGCATATTTGATATGGACTTTTACAGCAGTCTATTGTCTCCATATTGGAGCCATATTTTCTGCTGCACACAAGCATTTTTCAGTTCAAGGTACGGCTGGCGTTTGTATCCAGTTTAGTTTATGCTGTTTGGTTGGTTTGCTTTTCTGTGAATACAGATGATGAGGGTAATTTTGAATGCTTTTGCAATCAGAAGCTCCCTTCTGTAAGTTTTTTTTTTTGAGTTCTTAGAAAATATAATTTAAACAATAGAAGTATGTAAGTATGACTGTGCCAGGACATTCTATGTTAATAAACTTTTAAAATGCTGCTCATTATCTTTATCTTGCCACAAATAAATTAAATGCTTTGCATGTTCCAGGGGTTTATGGAAAACTGTCAAAATTATGAGTTGTTTGATAAAATTTATAAACATTTATGCAAGTAAGTCTCACTGTAAATTTTAGATACTTCTTGTACTTTGCTTTTATTTAAAGACTTTGACCATATGTGATTTTTAATCCTGTTACAGTTTTAAAACCTGTTGGTGTGGTCTCCAGACCTTGCTTGCATCCATTTAAGTTTCCTGAACTTAAAGGAGAAGGGGAGCTTTGTCAGGAGCACCTCTTTGACATAATCAGGCCACTCTTGAGGTTTATTAACATCATTTCCTAGAGAAGTGGCTGTGCAAGAAATACTGTTTGTCCACACTGGCAGATACTCTTAACTTTAAAACATGATTAAGCACTGAAATGAATGAACATGCAAAAACGTTTCAAAGGCTGCAGCCTGCTCATTACTAAGGAATGAACTGCAAACTCCCCGCTGCTCTCCTGCAGGTAAATGCCATGTCTTCATCACAATCCTAGGAGTTACTACTGAGCTTCTCAATTGCTGTGTGCTGATGCACCATGATAGTAAAACACTTTCCCAAATTACAGGTCTTTCTGCAAGAATTTTTAGGGCTGAAGCTTATCAGACCCATGCCTCCAACTACAGCAAATATGTTCACCCTGACCTTTGTTTTGATGGTGTAAGTTTCTGGATCAAGATTTCCTTATCTTTTGCAAATTGTTAATAACAATAGAAATGTGTAAGTTTTATCAGATATGCAAAGCACCTTCACTACCTTGTAAATGCATAGTTGTTTAGCAAGCCAGAACTGGAAACAGCAAGTTGTGCCAATTTACAGAGCCTTCAATACAGTGTATATCTGGGTCATATTTTCTTCTTTATGCTGAGAGTCTCATAAACATAAAGAAACTGAATTAAAATAATGTATAACAACATAAAACTAATAAAAGCAGGGACACCGGCAGTGTTGGCATACATGCAGCATGTTTATTGCACTCTTTCTTGCATAGGGAAACCCTAGGACAACCTATGCCCAAGACCTAGAAAAGCAACTTCCCAAAAGAAAAAAGCAAAAACAACAACAACAACAACAACAAAAACCAAACAAAAAACAAACAAAAAAACCCAAACAAAAAACAAACAAACAAAACCCCCCCCATGCTAATTCTAATGACTCGTTGCCTTCTGCCACTTCTGGAAGAATTCTCTAGCCCATGAAGAATGGGCCTCCTAGCTATTTTGAATTGCCAGTAAAAATAATGAAGAGAAATGTGAATGTGATTACTGTCTTCTTCACTGTTGCTGTTGTTAACCATAAAGCTTTGTTTTTCTTTTAGAGTGGGTGCTGGGTGGCCATGACATTCTTTTATGGCTGACCACTGGGAAAGCATCCCTGGATAAGGAGCTGAGCTGCACACAAAGTGGTAATTGTGAACAGCTACCTCTCCATCAGCTGGAAGAGCCCAGGCCGACCATTATATAGAACTAATGAACGTATCCTTTCAATAACAACTGATACCATGTAATGCTTATACAAAAGAGGTAAGTGGTTTGATGACATGACTTCTTTTTTAACTGCTGGCATACCACAAAATCTCTGTATGTATCTGATAGCAGGACACCATTTTTCAGTGTGACCCTCTGATTTTGCTAAAATGACCACAGCTTTGAATGTTGCTTGGAAAAATAAGTACCTCTTTAAACAGGGATACAAAAGGAAAAAACATAACCAACCCACCTTGAAACTTAACGCAACATTACAACAAAAAAGGATGTTGATCCCTGATAAGGCAGGCTTGGGAGAGTGAGTAAGGGAGAGATAAAAAGCCAAGACAAACCTGTAGCACTGAGTGGGTGAAACTAAGGTGGGGGAGGATTAAGATGGTGTATTTCCCTCCCAGGCTGGGTTTTACTTCATGAGAGATTTAAATGAGTGATCTTCCCCTGTGATATGTCATCATTATCAATATCAAGGAAGCAACAAAGGTTGCTGGTAAGGATGAGTGTCTCTCTCATCTCCCCTCTTCCCCGATGACAGAGGAGATAGGGAACCGGGGAGACTCAGAGGCAGCAGCAGTCCTCAGCAGGCTCTTCCACTTGACAGCTATAGGCAGTGAAGTGTGGAGTAGGCATGGTATAGGGAGACCTAAATTCTCTTTTCAGGAGGTGCTTCAAGCAAGGAAGACAGGCAAATTGCTTGCCTCAGCACTGCTGCTGCGACAGAAGATGCACAGACGGAGCGAGCTCACCCCATGGACAATGTTTCCATGCTGCACATGTTCAGAGGTAAGTTTCAGGCCTAATCAGTGTTTTGAAGGTGCTTTAGTGATGATCACAATGGTTTCTTTCAATGGGAAAAGGAAAATCACGTCACAAATCTGTACATACTGCTTTGTGACTGCCCTGCCTTAGTGTGATTTCATGAGGTATTTGTCTTAAGTGAATGAATTATGGCAGTGATTGAGTGTGATGCTCAGTTGTTGTCACCTCTTGTCTTCATTTTGTAAAGAACTTTCCTCTTTGCATTTTCTGGACTATTTTAGCGTGTTTCCTGCTGTTACTTGGATGCCTGGATTGTTATTTGATGCCCTCATTGTGATTTGTGTGTTTCTCACACCGGGTGATGTTAATATTTAATGAATTTTAGACCAGCATTAAGAGAAGATTCGATGCATTCGATGATATAAGTACTCTCCTGTGGTGGTTGTCACTTAAGAAATTATTAGGGTAGATTTATTTTTCCTATGGCTGTTGCTTTAGAAAGGTGGTGGCTGCACTGTAATTAGAAAAGGGAAATGTAACCACTGATTACAGATAGAGAAATAAGAAAAGGCCAGTTTACAAGAAGATTCAGTACATCTTTCCAATGGAAGAAAACATTTGGATGTGCGAAAATCTATTCTGGAGTAACGCATAATGATATGTAGCTATACAGGATTATCTTTGTTTAAAATGCATGGAAATGTAAAAATGACATTTCCCAAGGAAAAAAAATCCAGGTTACATGCATTGTATTTATATACTGAGTTTATCATGTATTCTACACAGCATGGAGAAAGTTTTGGACCTCACTTGTATTTTTAGGGAATATAAAATCCTTATAATGGAAGCTAAATTATTCTATTTTCCTATGCAGCTTCAGCCTGTACAGATTGAGGTTGGAAGGAAAAAAGTAGGTTTCCTTTTCTCAGCAAGAGGGATTTTGATAGTGATGTCCAGAAGGTGATCGTATCAGTTTTCTCTAGTCCCTCCCATACGTGCAATTTCAGCTGTTTTAGGACTTTTGCTTTCTACCCTAAAGGCAGGTGACAAGTTGTGTGGAAAGTGAAGTGTACGTATCTTGCTTTTTATAACAAAAGTGTAGACTTTCAGAGGTCTTGGCTTTTGGGTTTTACTCTCAAAATGAACTTGCAAATGGAATTGTCTTGCATCTTACTGGAAAGTAAAATGTATTTGAAGCAGTTCTGTATACACCAGCCTGCCATGCACCTGATTTCCGACTATTTGTAAGCATTTTGGAAATCGTAGCTCACATGCAGCCTCCAAAGAAATAAAATAAGAACACATAGAAATATGAAAGCGTTTTTCAGCTTGTTGTCAGACCAGTTTATTTCAGACAGTGTTCATTTCCCCAGATGAAACATCACAGTTTGAAAGAAATCGACTTATATGTAATACAGGCTCGGGAAGGTCTGTCACGGAAAAGTCTCCTGCCACACGCCACGGGTGTCATCCCGTCCAGACCCCGCGCCTACTCGCGAGCGCAAAAGCTGGGTGTCGGTGATGTCTATCGCTAACGTTGCCCGTGTTTACACCAGGGACAGCAAAGCGTGGACCTGCAAATGGCAAGTGTTAAGGAGGAGCTGCAAAGGTTACCCCGGGCCGAGGGACCCGCTCCGCGGGCCGAGCTCGGGCGGGACAGCGCGGCCCCGGGAGCGGCTCCCCGGCTGCTCCCCAGCCCCTCGGCCGAGCCCACACCGTGCCGAGCTCTGGGCGCCCCAGAGCCGGGCGGGGAGGGCCGGAGGGAGCTCCTTGGGGGGCAGCGGCCCCGGGGAGCGGCCGGCTCCGGCTGCGGCGGGAGAGGAAGGCGAGGGGAGATCGGCGGCCCCGGCCGGGGAGCGGAGCCCCTCCGCGGAGTTCGCGGCGGACAGCCTACAACCCATCGCTCGCTCGCTCCCTCCCTTCCTTCCTTCTTTCCCTCCTTCCCTCTCGCCGCTCGCTGGCGGCTGGCAAAACCTGCCCGCAGCACGAAGGGCACTGACATAAGCCGGGGACGAGCCCGCCGGAGCCGCCGCGCTCTGCCCAGGTACCCCGGCCCTGTCCGAGGATCCGCGTTTCCTCCCCTGCTGCTCCTCTTCTTCTTTCCTCCTCTTCTCCTCGATCCTCTCCCGTTCCCCCCGCCCCTCCCGCAGAGCGGCC
>VXAX01007367.1:1303225-1371479 GCA_013399835.1 Leptocoma aspasia | reverse complement strand
CGCGGGGCCCACCTGCGCCGGGTGGCATTGCGCGGGAAGGGCGGCCCGAGGCGTAACCGCGTGGTTTGGGGCAGGTGAGCACAGTAACCGTGCCTCTCTCCCCCTCAGAAAAGGTTTTCTTGTTCCTTTTCTCCCCCCTCCCCATTCTCCCTGTTCCCCCTCGAGGGTTTTATTTTCCTTAGATCTGGGGCATGGAGGGAAATGCAGAATCAAATTCTAGAGCAAGCGAGGAGCCATTAGACTTTGAGGAGCGATTCCAGCATGACAGAATACCGACTAATCAGCATTAGGGCCGTAAAGGGTTTCCTAATTTGATTGCATTTGACAGACAGCCTGCTAATTTTGACTCATTTGCCAAGTGGTTGCCGTGCATTAAAAGGATGCTTGGTTTAGGGCTTGTGCTGATCCAGGTCCTCAGAGTGCAATGGACAGCTTTCTGCTGATTTCAGTGAGCTCTGGATCTATCGTTATAGACGTATCCTGCTTTGCATGGAGTACTCGTTATTCTCCACACGTCATCTGAGAGAAGAAAAAGCGTCCTTTTTTGCTATAACTGGGGCACAAAGAAAGTCTAGGTTTGTGCGGCAATAAAAGGCCACTCATTTCCCTGTTCTCTTTAGAATCTTGCAGAAATGCTGAACATCCTTGCCTAATGAAATTGGGCAAATTAAGGCAGGGCTTAAAATCAAGGGCTAGGAATGGAGCAAGGGTTAAACATGAGTGTGATGAGGATAGTTTCCAAAACTGTCAGTGTGAAATGAAATATGCTAGCATTTTAAAATTTTTCATTTCTATTTCAGGATCAGTTGCAAAATGTGAAAACGAAGGGGAAATTTTGCAGATACCTTTTATCACAGACAACCCTTGTATAATGTGTATTTGCCTGGTAAGTGTGTATTTCAGCTAGTAAGAACATCCAGACGTGTACTAAATGTAACTGCACAGAGAGGGGAATGTTTCAGATAATCAAATCTTGGGTGACTCTGTTGCCTTTATGTAACACAAGGTTATCTCAGAGCTGAGCTAATTGAAAGTAACCCAATACTTGATCTGGCAATCATTTCTTTGACTTTAAAGCCCGGGCACAAAGTTGTACATGACTTTATTTCAGAACATTGTGAAACCATGTTTGCCATGTGAATTTGTGGGGAGAACTTTCACAGAATTGGGGGTGCACCCAGAAGTCTTTGCTTGTAGCTCAGCAAAAAGAAGGAAAGGTAGGGTTTGGAAACACTGCTGCTTTGAGCCTCCCACGTGCTCCCTGTCACAATTCCAGTGAGTGAGGAACTCCACAAGGGTGCAAGGTGAAGGCAGCAACGTGACTGTATGTGCTGTAATAAGATGACAGTGAAAGGACGAAAGTGATGCTTTCATCAGAGTGCTTTGCCTGCTGTGCTGGGAGTTCAGTAGTTAATGGTGTTGCTAGCTGATACGCATTTTGGGGAGAAACGTTCTGCTTCCTTGTCGTTCTGTTTCAGAGTTAAGCATTTTTGGGAGCAGTTCAGTTGGACAAGCCAAGGCTTAGGAGTTATTGTAAAACAGTCATTCTAAATAAAACTTCCTATGATATTTTAAAATAAAAGCCATAAACCTTAATTTGCTGTTGAATGCAAAGAAAAGTATAGGCTAGAAAGCCCTATGTTTTACATTTTGGAATTTACAGAGTAGCTGAATGTACAGAATGTGTTCTACTTTAGGACTGAAATATCAAGACACCCTCTCCCCCTAATATTGTTGCTATTATTAATATTGTAAGTCTATAAAAGATGTAAAAAATTGTTTCAGACTGCCTTTTAGAAGGCAATTTTGGCAACTGTAGGACCAAAATCATCTTGAACTNGAGGGAGTGGCCGGGCATCTCCCGGCAGGGAAACGGGGTCTGGGGCTGGCAGCCTGTCTGTGCGTGTGTGCGCCGGGGGGGAGGGAGGCATGGGGGCCGGGGGGTGCCGGAGGAGGGACTATGGGGAGAGGAAGGTATAAGAAGGGATGCGGGCAAGGGAGGGGGGCCATGGAAAGAGGGGGNTTTTATTTTCCTTAGATCTGGGGCATGGAGGGAAATGCAGAATCAAATTCTAGAGCAAGCGAGGAGCCATTAGACTTTGAGGAGCGATTCCAGCATGACAGAATACCGACTAATCAGCATTAGGGCCGTAAAGGGTTTCCTAATTTGATTGCATTTGACAGACAGCCTGCTAATTTTGACTCATTTGCCAAGTGGTTGCCGTGCATTAAAAGGATGCTTGGTTTAGGGCTTGTGCTGATCCAGGTCCTCAGAGTGCAATGGACAGCTTTCTGCTGATTTCAGTGAGCTCTGGATCTATCGTTATAGACGTATCCTGCTTTGCATGGAGTACTCGTTATTCTCCACACGTCATCTGAGAGAAGAAAAAGCGTCCTTTTTTGCTATAACTGGGGCACAAAGAAAGTCTAGGTTTGTGCGGCAATAAAAGGCCACTCATTTCCCTGTTCTCTTTAGAATCTTGCAGAAATGCTGAACATCCTTGCCTAATGAAATTGGGCAAATTAAGGCAGGGCTTAAAATCAAGGGCTAGGAATGGAGCAAGGGTTAAACATGAGTGTGATGAGGATAGTTTCCAAAACTGTCAGTGTGAAATGAAATATGCTAGCATTTTAAAATTTTTCATTTCTATTTCAGGATCAGTTGCAAAATGTGAAAACGAAGGGGAAATTTTGCAGATACCTTTTATCACAGACAACCCTTGTATAATGTGTATTTGCCTGGTAAGTGTGTATTTCAGCTAGTAAGAACATCCAGACGTGTACTAAATGTAACTGCACAGAGAGGGGAATGTTTCAGATAATCAAATCTTGGGTGACTCTGTTGCCTTTATGTAACACAAGGTTATCTCAGAGCTGAGCTAATTGAAAGTAACCCAATACTTGATCTGGCAATCATTTCTTTGACTTTAAAGCCCGGGCACAAAGTTGTACATGACTTTATTTCAGAACATTGTGAAACCATGTTTGCCATGTGAATTTGTGGGGAGAACTTTCACAGAATTGGGGGTGCACCCAGAAGTCTTTGCTTGTAGCTCAGCAAAAAGAAGGAAAGGTAGGGTTTGGAAACACTGCTGCTTTGAGCCTCCCACGTGCTCCCTGTCACAATTCCAGTGAGTGAGGAACTCCACAAGGGTGCAAGGTGAAGGCAGCAACGTGACTGTATGTGCTGTAATAAGATGACAGTGAAAGGACGAAAGTGATGCTTTCATCAGAGTGCTTTGCCTGCTGTGCTGGGAGTTCAGTAGTTAATGGTGTTGCTAGCTGATACGCATTTTGGGGAGAAACGTTCTGCTTCCTTGTCGTTCTGTTTCAGAGTTAAGCATTTTTGGGAGCAGTTCAGTTGGACAAGCCAAGGCTTAGGAGTTATTGTAAAACAGTCATTCTAAATAAAACTTCCTATGATATTTTAAAATAAAAGCCATAAACCTTAATTTGCTGTTGAATGCAAAGAAAAGTATAGGCTAGAAAGCCCTATGTTTTACATTTTGGAATTTACAGAGTAGCTGAATGTACAGAATGTGTTCTATTTTAGGACTGAAATATCAAGACACCCTCTCCCCCTAATATTGTTGCTATTATTAATATTGTAAGTCTATAAAAGATGTAAAAAATTGTTTCAGACTGCCTTTTAGAAGGCAATTTTGGCAACTGTAGGACCAAAATCATCTTGAACTCCTCGAGGTTGATATGTATCACTGCACTGAGTTCAGTAGATTTTAAATGAGATCATTGACAACTTTTAAGGTAATATTGATAAAGAATACATTATTGATTTCTTCTGAGAAGAGTCGGATGGGAAAAAGAGGAGCATGGGATGTGGCAAGTAAAGAAATCAAAGGAAAACGAAAAGAGAGACGAAGCTGTGTTTTATCATGGATCACCTTCCCAAATATGTCTGCCACCACTTTTGCTAATGGAAGCTGGTGTTAACCAGCGAGGAAGCAATTTATCTGTGAAAGAGCAGAAGTTCAGTCTTGGGCATCAGGGCAATAATGCATGAGGGTAAAACACTTGTATTTATAGATCTCTCTAGACCTTGGCTTTATTAAATCAATGAGCACCCTTTTAGTGTGCGAGCATGAAGAGCTGCAAAAAGCATTGGATGTAAGAACTCTAAATCCCTGTGGTTTGCAGGGCTTACTTTAGTGAAATGGCAGCTGAGGGCATTTGGCTCCCTTCTGTGCCAGGAGAACACTATGTTTTATTAAAGCACACAGATGCCTAGTGAGTTACTGCAGTTACCTGCCCTGGCTACACACGGTTTTATTTCTGCCAAAGGATAAATGCAATCTCTGTTCCTGGGCTTGGAAGCTGGGAGACTTGGTAGACGAGAAGGAAACCAGTCTGGAGATACTGGCTTTAATGCTGTGCAACATCCAAAGCATTAACTTATTGGACTGCCCATTGCTGAAATCTTTTTTAGGCCTGCTACAAGGGAAAAGATCAATTTTAAGAGGTCTAGGGAAATACAAAACAACGAAAGAACGGGGTGATTAGTGAACAGGAGGGAAGAGAAAATCAGATTGCCTTACATTCAACTAGAAATATTGATTGTTTAATAACAATTCAGTGAGGTACTTTTTCTGGAAGAGTGATCATACTCTTCAAGGGCAAACCTGATGGATGTTTATACTGTAAGAAGTGAGCAATTAAAAAGAGAGCTTGATCAGCTGCTACAGAGAGGAAGCAATTGCTGTTTAAGAGAGGACAGAAAATTCAACAGAGGGTACCTGTATTAAAAACACCAGTAAAGTGAGTCACTGAAATTGCAGATTGGATTATGGCACGTCTTCCTTAGTGGTGACGCATTTCCATGACCACAGGCTGCCATAAATAACAAGACAAGTTATGGAAATCTGAACAGCTTGGGATGAAGAGGAATATCTAAATAACTCTGGATACCCCATCCTTGGCAGTGTCCTAGGCCAGGGGTGAGGGTCCTGAACAACCTGATCTAATGGGTGGCATCCCTGTCCATGGTGAGGGATTTGGAACTAGGTGATCTTTGGGGTCCCTCTAATCCAAACCATTCTATGATTCTATTAACTCCCTTCCAGGACTTTGCCCATCTCACAAATTAGAGGACACAGAGCTGAAATGCAGGAACTGTATCATCAAGTGCTTGACAGAAGTTTACAGACTGCCCTGTGGAGCATGCGGATGCATCCTAGCAAGAGGGAACAAGAGGCAGCATTAGCAAAATGATCTCTGGCTTTATCTTAACAGGCTAAATAATTTTGGAGGGTAAAGCAACAGGTAGTACTCTAGGAGCAAATGTGGTAAACATTGGAAACTCATGGGTTATGAGTAAGTTGCAATAATGAAATGAAGACTGCAAAGAGCAATTACAAAATCAATTCCTCTTACACCACTGGAAAGTCTTGGCAGGAAGATTAAAACCAAAAGTCTTTTCTCATTGATTAGCAGAGACAGGGTGGACTGATCTTCATGGTAGGAACGTGAGCAGAAACAAAGCAGATAGAGCACAGACTGTTGTCTGTGGACATCGCTTTAATGGAAGCTTCTATCTCGTTTTAGAATTTCATTGTTAACACAAACCCCTGAATCTTGAATACAAGAGGGATGTTGGTGGGGATCTCCTAGAGATAGCCAAGTTTAGCTACCAAACCAGATTTGCTCATTCTTGAGCACTTGGTCTAACATGTGGAAAGAGAAGTTGAGGTGATACAGAAGTTGGCATAGAGGGTCATGTGCTGGAGGTTTCATATATGGCGTGTGGTAAGCCATTCACCTCTGAACTATAGGTAATGCTTTCTAATAAAAAGGCACTGCACTCACAGTGAGCTAGCTCTGCTTTGGATGTCCCTGCTTGTCAAAATGAAATGAAATGTGTTGGAATGCATGGAACAGCGCTGATGCTTGCTTTATATAGGAAACGGGTAAGACTAAGGGTGTGTAGGTGTGTGAGTACATAAACACTGTAATGCTCTACATGCAAAAACTGCCAGCTGAATAAGCCTATATGGGTAAGATCTTGAGTTCCAAAATTCATAATTTATATGTCTTTACTTAATGGTCCTAATAATGCCATAAAAATGGTAATTTTTTTAATATCACTAAGACAATAGTTTCAATGTGAGCTTTTACAATTACCACGCTTTAGCAATGGCATAAACATGAGTGAATTTGATCTTCAAAGAACTTGTCATTATTACAGCTGACTGCAACAAATGGCCGTTTTGTTTTTGTCCTTTTAGAGAAAAACATCAAAGTCAAAGAACAGAGTGTGGTTTATCCACAATGAATTTCTAGTAGGACTGATGGAAGCTCAGGTCTCCTAACTTCTGGTCTAATGGTTTGACTACAAAGACATTGCTTTTTACTTCATGCACTTCCACTTTGTAAGTGGATGTGGGTGACACAGTCACTATCTGAACATACTCATTTTCTTTTGTGTCTCTCTGACAAGAGGCAGGCTGCACAGATGCCAGGTTTTTGATGTGTCTGCTTTCCTGAGCTTCTTCTAAGGCATGGATGGGCAAAAGACAAATTAAAACTGTCTACATGATCCAGAGGTTTGGGAAAGTATGCATTATGACTCGCTGTTGCTATCTGCAAAATGCTGTTAGAGCCAGAGTGCTCTGGTGTTCTGCCCACTTCCACTCTGAATGTCTTGTGGCTCTGCATCTCCTTGGAGATGCACGGTCTCTGGAAATATAACATCCTACCTTTTTTCCATAGGATTTGAGATACTGGAAAAGGGCAAAGAAGGCTGAAGGCAACTGAAAGTACCTGCTTTCAAATGCATTCACCTTATATGCTGTTAAACACTGGAGGAAGTACTTAGAGCTGATGGGTAAAACAGATACACAGAAGTTGCACTGTAAAATTGTTTTTCTGATCGTGCCATGGCTGAGCATCCCATTGCAAATGTGTTTATTGCTAAAGACTTTTCTGATGAAAGGATAGGAAATGCTCTCAGCTGCAGCAAGTTGGGTATCAGATGAAGGTAAACACTGAAAGGAACTGCTGGATGTGATGGGCAGTAAGTTAACTAACCCTGTGAAGAAAAATTGTCAAAAAAAGGGAAACTATTATTTCAGATAATGGTGTGACCCCTGAATGTACAAAAACCATTAGAGAATGTATGATTGTGACATTATGTCATGCTTAATGGTCAAGAGTAAAAATGTCTTAAGTCTTGTTGGCTTCTGAAAATCAAAGTAGTGAAACTGTGGGTTATGAAGATGAGTGAAAAAAAATCGTATTTTTAGTGAACTAGTCTGAATTGGTAACAATGATTATAGGTAAAAATACATAATCCTGATGGTAATTATAATGGAGTTCTATTGATTCACTTTGAGAAATTGATTCCAGTTATTAAATGCTTTAAGACTGCAAGTGATTATAGCTACACTACCTAATGCAAAAATTATCTTCTAAAATGATCCTCCCACATCTGTGGAAAAATGATTTTTTTTTTTAATCCATAGGAGCACTTTGCACACCTTGTACAGTTTGAGGATCCCAAACACATTCTGTATGACAATTTCAGATCTTTCTCTTTTATATGTGTAAGTTTTGGGCTGAAGGTAGTGGAGGCATAAGTAAATTTCTGTTAGTAGAACCAAGTAAGACTTCATAAATATGAAAGCCTAGCACATTTTAATGAGCTTGGGCCTTTTTGTGTATTGAGGATTTTGAAATGTTAGGGGGAAAATGCTGTTAACAGATTGTTAAGGGAATTTTTGATTAGACTTCTTTTATTTGACTGTCAGCATTTAAAACAGGCATGGAATATTTAAGTTAAGCTCTGGTACAAGTACGGTAAATGATCAAATTCAGCAGAGTTTTTTTTGGTACAGCTTTTGGCTGGAAGGTATCTAACACTCAAAATAGAAGTAGGCTCACAACTGATATTATGGAATTTGCTTTCAAGGAATACGTGCCTCAACATACACGTGGAAAAGACATAAAAATGCTGCAGTCCATCGGAAATAGGTGAAATGAGAACCTGTGCATAATTACAGGGTGAGAATGTAAAAAGACCACAGAATTAACTTAGCCTGAGTTAAAGTTCTGAGTGCTGAGTTTTTTGAAGGTGAGATGAGCTCAGCAGTGACAACGATGACAGGTGGTGGTGCCAGCGGTGGTGTGGAGAGCCATGTCATTTCATGCTCGCTTGTCATCATCTCCATGGACCCTGAACACCTCGCCAGAAGCAAGCAGGGATCCAAGAATAATGTATCCATTGGCCAGTGGTGTATGTAGTTTCAAAATGAACGTACCAAAAATGCCAGCTGAAAGGGACAGGGTAGAAGAGAGGAACTGCAAGGAAATAGATAAGTGTACCTCAGCTAACAGTGACCTTGCCGTTGCAAGGACTTTCAGAATATTTTTGAAGACAATGAATGATTTGAGTTTTTGTATGTTTTTTGTGGGGAGAAAAGGTCTTTTATTACCTTTTTTTTCCCAACATAGTTTAGAACAAAGTGAGTTGTGTCAAGAAATAGCTGATAAAAGCCAGTAGTGATCTTGACAAACCACATCTAAACCAGAGCCTTTTCCCCACCTTTTCTCCTCCCCACTTCCCTCATGCTTGTGCCTGAAACTTACCATTTGCACCTGAGGAGTGGTAATCATATGTCTCAACCTTTTATCACCTAAATCCAGACCAGAAGGAAATAAATGTGAGCCAGAAAGGATAACCAAGTGTTGGAAATCTGAGAAAAGTTTGGAGACACGAGCTCAGGAAACTAGAAATCAGAGCTTTGATTGCCATAAGTTTTATTCAGCATGAAACATCATTCTGCAGTTTAAATTTCCTCTTTTAAATCCAAATGAGCAGTGCAGAATTTGACCTTTGCTCATAAAAAATTATGTTAAATTTGTCATTATAAGACCTAGTGTTCTGCCCAGCTTGAACTAATAAATTGGTGTAACCAAGTGCAAACAAACTAAAAAACTGAAGAAGTAACTTCGACATTTGTTCCTCCCTGCACACACACACACCCAGCCAAAAAGAAGCCCAATCCTAAAACTCATGTCCTCATTGCAGACTAAAGCAAAACAGCTACTAGATGTGCTGGTGTTCTTTACCTATAGCAGAGCTGTTTTCTGTGGCACAGTGCACAAGTTAAAAGCACGTAGCTAGCCTGAGAGCAAGTGTTTGACACATGTTCAGTGAAGATGGCAATGTTTTAGTACATGAGGATTCAATTGTTGTTGCTTCAAGGTATAATGTGGCCCAGATGACTTTTAGTGGAGTAGTGCATATTAAAAACCAAACAAAAAATCATCAAACAATTCTTTCATACCTATTTTATTTAATTTAATTTCAATAGTTTACATACATCAGCTATAGAGTCTACCAAGAATACATCTTCTTTCAATTTAAATATTCTTGGTCTTTATTACTGTATAATACAATCAGCTTTCTCTTCACCCACAAAAATAATAAACAGAGAGACAAAAAAGCCTATGATACAGTAGTGTACTGATAGTTTTCACCCCCATATTACTCCAAAAAAGAATGCTTTTTTGAAGGGCTCCTGAAACCCAAACATGCTCCAACATGATGAAAGTTTTGTTAGGTTTTTTTTTCCCAATTACAGATGTATATGCAATCTCTTAAATGAAAAAACCCAACACCCCCCACCCCAGAAAACAAACCCTGAAAACAAAAACCAGACATAACGCCATGTCTGGTGCAACAGGGTGTCCCATATGTGCTCTGTCATAGAATGTATGTGTGAATATGTATATATATGTATATGTGAAGGAGGTCTTGCAAGGGAGAAGTGACTTGGATCAAGACCCAGAGGGGGATTGTGATTGCTTTGGTAGGCTCTTCTGGAGGATGATTCTGGTAGGTTCAGCTGTGCTTGTTCTTAATTCATGCAAAACACCTGTGAAACAAGACTTTGACCTGCCTGACAAACTGTCTGTGGCAGAGGATGGTTACCCTGGCTTGATCCTCAAAGTTTCCATCAGCAGTTTTGAGGAATATTCGAGTCAGTTTAGTTCCATAGACAGGTATGCCCACCCTGGTCAAGTAGTACCCCATGCAATGTCTCGTCTGATTTCCTCCTCTGGGGAATGAGCATGGATTGTATAGTATTGTTTGTTGTGTCTGTGCCATCCGTGGACCTTTTGATGTCTGCTTTCCGCACTTCATATCCAAGAGCTGCCTCAGACTGTGGCACATCCCTGCCACAGGTATGTTGGCCTTCAGATCACTCTGCTTTGTCGTGACAATTATTTTGGGGATGTGGTACGCAGTCATGTGTAACAGCTTGTGATGAAGCCTTTCGGGAAATCTGCAGTTTGGAAGGAGCTATTTCATGTTGTTCTCAGACCACATGGGATAGTGAAGAGTTCACTACTTGCACATTTCTAACATAGTCAGCTGCACTGAGCAAATACACATATGCACACAGTGCTGAACTGATTATAGGTCTTGGCAAAACCCTCCTGGAAGAGAGCTGGTGATATGTCACTGTAACGATGATGAAGATCCAATCCATCGCATATGAAAATGAGATTCTCTTTGGTGTAATTAAATGATCAGATATCTCAAATACAAAAGAATATGTATAAATAATACATGGAAAAGTATGAAGGGCACAAAAATGCCATAAACTAAATGGAAAAATGTAATATAACTTGCAAATGTCTTTGGAATGCATCTACAATAAGCGCAAAATGGATCAGTCTAAGTTAAGACACTTTTTTATTGCCAATAAGAAAAACATTATTAAAGAGCTGGTCCAATATCAAAATGGCATTTTAAAAGCATACGGTTACCTGTATATAGTTTTTATTAGCTTTCAAGTTTCTTCCATTGAGTTGTTAATGGTCCTTTTAAGAATTATGGTTCTGTAAGTGAATGGCTCATAGTGTCAGTACTTCTGCTCTGCTCTCTGCTTTGTGCTGCTGTATAAAAAATAGATATTTTTTCCCCTCCAAATATCTGGTTTTATTTCTCCATCAAGTTTTAATAGAAAATTTTGAGGGAAGAAAAATATTAAAAAACAACCAAAAGTAAAATGAAAATGCAACCTCTTTATATTGAGCTTATGGTCAAATAAAAGGCCATTGTGAAGAAAAAAACCCCCATATTACATAAAAGCTTTTACCTGTATTACTACTATTAACATGACTATCATACTTGCTTATAGTGTACCTAATAACTGGTGTGATTACTTCCTCTGAGGCCTCTTGGCCACTCCATCTTATGCATTAAACTGCAGCTAAAAAATTCCTAGTCTGACTGTTTGGCCGAACGAGCTCTGTGCAGCATTTTGCATCCAGCTGAATCAAGTGCTGAGCTCTGGGTCCAAGTACAGCATGGATCTCATCCCTTATCATCCCCAGAAGCTGACCCTGTGTGCTGACAGATGAATTTAATATACTTTTTGTTTTGTCTCTCCACTTATTTATTAGACTTTTTTCCTGGCTTTTTTTTTTTTTCTTCCACTTTTCCCCATGTCTAGAATCCACTTGCTCTAGATAGTTGTCCATAATTTGGTGTTAAAGTAGGACTGTGTACCACCACCTTGCTGAGAAAATAACTTGTCTTCATGCATTGTCTATGATTTTCATCCTTTTTTACTTGTCATCCATTCTACACATCAACCTCCTGGCTATAGTTTTCATTTTCTGTATTGTATCCCAGATTTTTCAGAGAGGGAAGCATTGTACATGTGTACTGGGAAGTGCTATGGCAAAAGGCAGTACTATGAAACAGCATTAGAGTTGAGATATATTTATTCTTGTGAGTACTAAGGATGGGGATGTGATAAAATGCCACGTAGAAAAAATGATGTTAAAGACCTGATGTTTTCCCAGACAAAATGCAGTCCCAGTTTTTTTGAGTCCCTGTTTTAAGTGAAGCTTTGCATGAAGCTTCAGTATTAGAGGTTGAGTGAGGCCATCTTTAACTCTGTCTCAGAGCTCTGCTGACCTGCTTGCACTGCATTTTGCTCCAGAGACGGTCTAGCTCACACCGGGCATTGGCAGTCAGTCGCCTGGTAGCAATGCCGCGTAAAGTATCTGTACACCTCAGGACTAAAACTTTCTGTAAGACTTGAGAAGTTGAAGACTGCCATTCTGCTTCACACTGGAAACCAGGTGTAGCTCAGCCCGGGGCAGCTCAGGTGTGCTCAGTGTAACCCCAGGCTCCTCTGTTGGCTGCAGGATCAGCTGCCCCTTTCCCCATAACGCCATGGTATGGCTCAAATCCTCTTTCATGGTGAAACATCTTGCTCGAGGCATGGCAGCAACACCTTGCACTCCTCCATAACCAGGGGGATGCAAGGAAATACGTTGCATAGCCCTGGCCAGGAAAATCAGATTTCTGACAGCTCATAGACTAGAAGTCTAGGTGTGTTGGATTGTGTTTCCTTGTTTGGAGTTTGTTGTTTTTTTTTTTTACCTGCTCCTGACATGTTTATGTTCAGTTATATTAAGTGGCTTCAGTAGGAAATGAGAGTTTCCCCAAGGCTTGGAATCATCAAAATGTGTTCTCATGGCCAGCTAGACTCATGTTTGTATTTGTTTTTCTGTCTTGTTTTAGGATTTATTAGTGGATGAAGAATAACAGACCTTGGTTGTCCTGAGATTGTCTCCTTGTTATTGTTTGTGTCTGATGTATAGTTGAGGTACGGTTTGAGAGAGATGGAGAAGAGCTGATAAATGACTGCTCTAGGGTTACATGATGATTGTGATCTGACTGTGCCAGTTAGTGAAACATCTTGAGGTTGTGTCACCTAGAAACCGCTGGGGCAGGAAGGAGCCAGGCTGGGTGGCTGGCTTTGAGATAAGGCTGTTAGCTGAAGGATTGCCTGTAAGACCTAAAACTGATAAACCAGAAGGTTCTCCTACTACAGGGAGGCTGTTGATCATTTGCTTGTTGCAGAGAATATTTTTTTTCTGTATATGACACTGCACAGATGATAATTTTCATATGTAGCACTTTACCCTTCTACCCAAACAGCCCTGGGGATAGCTAGCCTGGTGATTCAATCTGGAAAATCCTTTTGATTCAAATAAATGAATGAAATTATTTTGGCAGACAAAATGCAAAGCATGCAAGTTCTTTAGCCTGTAACCGAGGCATGGTGGATGTTTGTAAGTGCACTGGATAAAAAACGCTGGAAGATTAAAATTGCTACACCTTAAAATGTTGGAGGTCTGGTAGTGTAAGGAACCTTTTTAACAGATGCATGTTTGAGGCATAATCTGTCCATGATCTACAGACATGAAACATTTCTGGAGGAAATTGATGATGTAGACATTTAAGATGCAGCAGAATGCACTGATACTGAACCAGAACTTGTTTAACATGAAAATGCAGAGGAAACTGAAGAAGTCTGCAATTTGTATGGTTTCTGAGAAAATGTCTCTGTATGTTCAGTTTAACTTGGCAAGGTTTTCAATCCTCAAGCAAAAATCATTTGACCCAAAAATCAATCTGAAGGTGAAATTTATAAAATATCTAGAACTTGAGGCTATGATAGTAAGAGATTTGAATGGTTTAATGTACTTGTTGTTACATGAAGCATACGTATTTGCTCCCTAAAACTTTTTATAATCATTTTAGTATAAAAGGAGTACCTTTGATATCATTGGGTTTTTTTTTTTTTTGAAATAATTAAACCAGTCTACATACAGAAACATAAAAAGGTGGAAGCCAAAAAAGGGGAAAAAGAAGCAAATCATGTACCAGAAAAGGGAGTTTCTCTGGAAGGCAGCCATTTGGAGAGATGAGTAGACAGCTCCAAGTCTGTTCAGTGAGCGCAAGGACTGCTGGTGAGAGAGGATGTGGATGCGATGTGACTTCAGGAAAGTTATGCATGGTTCTGGAACCAGAGGTTTAGAAGGATTTGAAGTGTCTTCTGGAGAATTAATATGGCTCCTGTGTGTTTGCAGACAACTTGTGACTGGGGCCACAAGGTACTGTTCCCATCAGAGGATTTAGGTTAACCCACTGAGTGGTGCTGAGGTTGGGCTGCTGGCCCAGACAGCCCACGCTTTCTGTCTTCCTCCTTTGAGAAGACAGCTCTGAATAGGAATTTCTTAGAGTCGTCATGCCGAGCAGAGAGCTGGCAGCACTTGCTGAGTACAAGGCCTTTCCTGAAACCCCCCCTCTGTTTTGGGGCCAAGCACCTCATGCTGTGCCATTCAGGGTTCACTGCTCTGACCCGGGCGACAGGAGCATCTGCTTCTCTATCATAGACCTTAATAGTTGGAGGCTGGGGGAGAACAGCAGTTTATTGTATAAAGCAGTATGTCAAGAGTCATTGATGATGAGATTAGTGATCTCATCTTGGTCAGGAAATTTCCCCCTCTTCTCTAGGGTAGACAAGTACATTTCAATTGCCCATGTAAAACTCAGCAGTGTGGACAGGCTGGATGAAACAGAGTTTCACTTCTAATCCAGACCTGGCTGTGACTTGGCAACAAGGACTTTATCTAACTGCAGAAGAAGGTACAGTAAATAACAAATTAAGTTTCCAAGACCTCAAGTGGATACTCTTTTAGTTTTCCTCGGTTCAGCCACAGGTTCTCCGTTTTACGTGACACTTGAGTCTCTCATCATAAAGAGTCCTTCTTGTGCTAAAGGCGTGAAACTTTTGGATTTCAGATCATCTTTCTGCCTCCCCTAGCTGTCCAGGTAGAAGGATTGCTGCCTGAGTTCTTGCTCAAAGAGAACAGTGCTGTCCCACACAATGAAATCATGTCTGTCTGCCTTCAGAGCACTGTGGACTTTGAGCCAGGCATAATCTGTTTCCTGACATTTGAGTCTCATTAATTGGGTTAACAAGATGCTATCTACACTCCATACTTATGTAAATAGAACCTGCTAGCAAAGATCTTAACGGCACCTGATATATCACACTGCCTTTACATCTATCAAGAGGTACCACTGCAGGAGTCACTTCCAAAAGCAGGTTGTGTTCTTGGTCCCACGGGTCCCTTTATAAGCTGTAAGAAATGCTGGTGGTCAAGGCCAACTGTTCAGATGTCTTTCAAGTGTCCCACTGGTGACCAAATCTCACTTTGTCAAGATGACAAATGACTTGTGCATACCCTGTTCACCTTAGAGCTTCGCTCTAATGTCAGCTCCATTTACTTGTCAGAAACAGGTATTTTTTTTACTTCCCGCAGTGCAAGTGGGGCAGGGAAAAGGAAGGAATGAAGGGAACACAGGCTGAGGAAAAGAAAACCTGCTTGTATGGCTTCTATTCAATGTATTATTATAGTTGAGATTTGCAAGCTCTGGACATACCAGAATCTGTTTGCTTGTACATGTGCAAAACAGAAAGAAGGGAATTTGCTTTTCAGAAGTGAGAACTGTCCCTGCAGGGCTATGATTATGCAAAAACATGTTTTAACCACTGGATTTTTCAAGAAGAAAGTGGTTGTGCAAGATGAGTTTCTTATTTTGGACAGCAAATTTTTTCCAGAGCAGCATTTAAAAATAAGTGTTTAATTAACAGGGTCTACACAGAGCATAGGGCATTGTGCATGTGTCTACACTGAAGAGCTCGACTCAAAGCTCTGAGCTCTCATGGGTGGTTTCATTGACTGCAGTGGTATTGTTATGTGGCTAAATGATCACTGCTGTGATTGAGGGCTCTTACATCTCACCCAAAAGCAGCCATGGCCAGGCCACAAAATATGGTCAAAGTCAGCTCAAGGACTGTGAAAGTGACATTGACAGCTTTGGCATTTGGTTTCTTCTCAATGACTTCCATATCGCTTTTGCTTAGTCCACAAGTCAAAATATGCTTTTTCTCCTATTAGCTACAGCATTTGCTGAAGTATTGAAAGTCACAACGTTACTTAATTTGGCAGTGTGATTAATCACAACAAAGGAAAGCTTATTCTACCTTTCTTCTTTGCATCTGATGGAGGCAAAGAAGTTTCAGTTTCAGATATGAAGTAGAAACACACAGAAGTGAGATGTGTCAAATTAAACATCATGGTGTCATAAGCTTTTCTGACTAATTCTCCCGTGACCTTGAGCCTTCCTTTGCTGGCAACAGCTGGGTGAAGACAGCTTGAGGGTGATGCCTGCCATGAGTTGCCCATGACCCAGGATTACCACAGCCCCCACAAGGTTTTACTAGCAGCCAAGCAGCAGTTGCAGCAAAAATTAGTGAGCCTCTGCGAGCTGAAGGCAGCATTTAAAGACCCTGAAAGCTTTTGCCTCCTCTGAGGGGTCCTGCCTGAAATGCTCCTTTTCCTTGTCTCTTCCTGCTCTTCTCTGTGCTGACTAACAAGTTGAAGGCTGCGCCTTCTCTGCAGACTGCTGTGAATAACCTTTTTTATTGTTTTCTAAAACCACTGCGTAGCACAGGCAAGATCACGTAAGAAAACAAATTCAGGGTCAGTTCTCAGTTTCCTTGCAAGTTCATTAAAACAGCAGTGTCTGGAGGCCTTTTGCCTAAATAATTTCATAATAGAAAACAGACTCTGGTTGCTTCTTTCTTTTGGGCTACTATTTTTATTTGGTTGTTGTTCCTCAAGCGTTTTGGTCCTATTTCAAAACTTGCTTCAATTAAATGAAGAGACTGTTTTTTTGGTGCTTTCTGGTTTAAAAGCTGTACTGCTTTTAAAATTTGTAGGAGTCCTCTGGATTATGAAGCTAAGATTGACAGGGATTTTCCTCTCAAAATAACATTAGAAAGCCCCAAAGTGTAGCTTAAACATTTGAAAGAAAATTAAAAAAACCTCCCCTTTCTCTCCCCCAGCTCAGATCTCCTGTCGCTGCTTCTGGCATGCATCACATCTTTGAGGATACAGTATCATGAGAAAACTGTCACTTGGTGATGTATTAGGGTAATATATCATGAGAGCATCGTTTCTTTAGAGGATATGGGCAGTAAAAGACATGATTCTGGCCAGACAGAGCAGCAGGGGACCCTGCTCTTTTTCTTTCCTTTTCTTTAATCCAGCCCTGTTTTTGTGTTGTACAGAAGTGAGTTTCTTCATGGGATATGACTTGTTGCAGAGTAAGTTAGGAGGCCCATTGGGCTTTTTAAAGTCTTTAAGAAGTACACGGCCTCAAGGGCTGCTTTGTTCAAAGTTTTTAGAACAGACTGAAGCCCAAAACTAGAGCATTTGCCACTCCTGAAATCTCCAGTGTAAAGACTGAGTAAGCAGGCTTCAGACAGAGAAAGTAATAAAGATGCAATGACAGGTAACTATTGTTTGGATAATATATTTGTACATTTAGCCAATCAAAATGTGATGAAATTATACTTATTTAAAAATTAGTCAATGCATCTCTTTTTAATAAATGTCAAATGAAATTTTAATTCACAACATTAGAAGAAAAAATACTATTGGTCAGTATTCAGTCTCTAATAGAAAAGACAGTTATCAGAAAATAGGAATTCTGAACTGATAGACTTTGATTTTGATGTCCTTTTTATTATTTTAATGGCTTTGTTTTTCTCTCATTGACAATATCTACTGGAAAATAACAGTGTATAGTACTGGGATAACATTAGTAAAGAAAGAAAAGCAGAATATTGTTAGGGCACCCTTTTGATGGCCTGGGTTAATTTTTGAGATGAGCCAGAACATGACACCTTGGCTTGATCTAAAATTTTGAATTCGAATGATTTAATAAGTTATTTTAAACCTTTGGTGTAATTTGCCTTGCCCTCTATGAAATCAGGTTGATTATTGATGAGTGTCATCTTCAACAATTTTTAGGACTAGAATTTATTTAGGGTGTTTTCAGACCAATTTTCTTGGCAGACTTCTCCTTCTCCAAGCCATGCTCTGGCACTTAATGGGGACCAGTATGCTCCAGGAGCTAATACACTCAGGACAGCAATGTTATCCACATCTGCTGACTTCAGCTGTGTTTGGTTGATCAAGCTCAGGTAGTGGAAGCTTTTATGGCCCTCAACTGCCTGTTAGTTCTCTGGGAGAATGAATTCTCCACCAGCTTCTGTCAGGGTAAACCGGACTAGGACTACGCTGGACTGTGCCTTCAGCATCACCCATTTAGCTGAAAATAAGTTGGGCAGTAGTCATCCAAAAGGTTTTGCTGACTGATCTGAGTAGCTGAGAACATTCAGCAAGGGGTAGATCATAAACTCACAGGGCTGGGTCAGTGAGCTATAACCTTTTACAGCAGCATGCGTACAGGTTTGCAGCTGGAGCTTCAAATCGACAGGTATTACCCGTGACTACATTTTTCTTAGGTATTGTCATCAGATTTAAGTAGCTGATAATTAATTCAAACTCTTCATTGACAAAGTAGAAATATAATCCTGTGAATTAAAATTCACAGAAAAAGATGTGAATTTTAAAAGCGTGCATCTCATGAAATGTGTAGTCTCCCACAAGAATCCCTGTGTGCTCTTCCTTGAAATCTGGCTTCTGGATTACTATGGGGATTTTTTTTACTGCAGTATGAACTGCTGGGAATTTGTGAAGACCCTGTCTCTTGTTGCTAGAAGGCTGCTATGCTATTCTGCTGACAGGTAAAGAGTGTTGCCTATTACTGTGCAGCTGAAGAACTCCAATCTGAAGCTGCACTTGGAGGTTGAGGTGGAGACAGGAAGACTGAGAGCTACATGGTCTGGATCCTGCTCTGGCTTTCTCACTGACTCAATCTGCAGTTACAGTAATTGTGTCTGGCCATGTCTGCTTTGTCTCTGAGCTCACTGGAGCAGGGATGTGCTGCAAAACATTTGATGTTCTGGGACCCCGACCCCAGCTGCAGCCTTAGTATTAATGCCAGCAAATGTAGGAGGAAGAGATGCTGCTTTCTTTTCACCAAAGACTGGTGCAAAGGGCTGCTGTCAGAGAGTGTTGGGATTGCAGCAGGCCACCAAGGTCACTTTCCTCGTGCTGGTGAACATCATTAAGCACAGTGAAAAAATAAAAAATTCTGTTCAGGCTGTAAGGGATTGTGAGTGATTTGTCCTGAATCACTTGCAGATACTCATGTCTTCCTCACAGCAGCAGGGAATACCCATTTGAAGTGAAATTTGGTGTCACCTTTCAGCACGGCCTTTGTTTTAATCATCTTTCCTAGGGAGCGGGGAGAGCTCAAATAATGAAGGGGGATGGTTGATGCTGGCTGAACAACACCATAGGGAAGGCTGCAGCCTCCTCCCTGCTCACCCTGAGAGGCCAGATAAGCTAAACAGATTACAGGGATGAGGAGGCAAATCGAAGGCTACCGAGTGCTCTGCTCAAAAAAGGCAAGAGAGACTGTGAACTGAACTAAAATACTGTCATTTGTTGTATCTAATGCAATTCATGCTGAAATCATGGTCATGTTCTGCCCCAGGCAAGGACCTAATGCTGAAGGTCCTGAAGCCTGTGTTTGACTTCACTCCTGTGAGTTGTCCCATTACAATTTTACATGCTTAAGATAAACGGGACTTTTCTCTCTCTTGGTGAAGCATATGCCTTGGTGTTTGTGGGTGTATTTGGGCAAATGGAGAGAATGCTATCATTTTCCTGAGAACAAACATTGTTTCATAGGGAAATACTTTTTCCACTTGAATTTAGAAATGCATCTAGTGTGCTAAACCATTTTTTTACTGTACCCACAAAATCTGTTTTGCAAGGGAAAGAAGCCCCAGCAGATAATTGGAAGGGAATAAAGGAGATGAGGCCTTATCCTCATCTCCCTTAACAGTGGTTCAAAGGGTCTGCAAACATCTCTCCTTGGGGAGTGGCGTCTCTCCCTGAAGCCTAGTTGTGTGGCTCTTGCTCAGGTAGAGAAATGCTCATGGAAGACAGCAGTCCCATAGTTTCAGCAGGGATTTCTTGCTTGCATCAACTCTGCCAGCTAAAGGGAGGTTTGTAAATCGGACCTGAGACAGAGAGTTCCAGGCAGGAGTGCCAAAGAAGCAAGGGTACTATTTTCAGAAAGAGCCTCAGGATTTGTCTAGACCATAAGTTAAGCATGTGCCTGAGCCTGTTCTTGAGTTCAAGTTGGCCCAACATCGGGGTTGTTTGCATGTAAACATAGGTGCAGGCACAGGCTTGGGAGCTTCCAAGCTTTGCTGAGGGACAGAGCCCATGACAGAGCCTGTGACCAGTGCTGGCCCAAACCTTTGCTCCTGTGGCCTGTGTGGTGCAAGTGTGGCTTCTTGTGCACTTGAGAAGATGTGCTGGCTGTGTGCAACACCTGGCAGAGAGCCCAGCAGCATGGCCTAAGAAGATGGGGATCACGGCACGTGGCAGGAGCCTGTGTTCGAGCCTGCCCTTTGCCTTGTGGTGGAGAGACTGCCTCTGTGAATTCAATACACTTGTTTCATTAATTTTAAATGGCTCTTTCTTCTCCTAAGGTCACATGTGTGTATTTGAAAGCTCCATCCCGAATTCCTCAGGGGTAACTTCTGCCATTGTTTGAAAATTGTTATTGCTTTTGTGGGTGATCCCACAGCCTTCTCCTAGCAGAAACTTAAGCACACCCTGAGCTACTTGGTGAGGAGTCCTATCAGAGTTACCAGCAGGACTGTGACGAATGTTTCCAGGATTAGTCTTTAATGGTAGTTGGTATTTCTACCTAATCTCTCTCTCTTGCTTTTATTATTTTTCTCTCCACAGCATTTTTTGTTTAATGAAAGTTTAAGTAATATTTTTCCCATTAAGTATAAATAATTAATAACCTTGGGGTATGAGAAATGCAGTGCAAGCTTCCTAAAAGCATTTTCAATAGAAAGTAAGGAAGGAAGAAAGAAAGGAAGAAAGAAAGGAAGAGAAAGGAATAAAAGAAAAGAAAAAAGAAATGAAACTCCAGACCATCACTGTGGACATCTGGCCCCCTGAGAAACCACATCTTTAGTGTCTTCTGTAGCCAGCTGTTACAGCACAAGAATGGGCTCAGGATGCCATTGATGGAAGCACTCCTTGGTACAGTCCTGAATAAATGAAGCAGACTCCTATTTTTCTTTTTTTTTCCCCCTCTTGAAGCCAAATCCAGGTTGAAAAGAGCCATCCTCCTGGTGGCTGCTGTGAGCCGGCAGGAGTCCATTGGGGAACCCTGTAGAAAGTTGGCTGTGGCTTCCAAGCTGTGGTTTGGCACATATCCTCTCCAAGATCTCTGCCAAATATTCAGACTCCTTTTTAGTGTGTGTGTGTGGTTTTTTATTTTCTTTTCATGTTGGCATTTTATTTAGCTGTACCATATGAGTTTAAGGCTGTTAGTTTGATATAATTTGTTGCCAGAATGGGCTGTTTTGTGTAGGGCTCTTTGATGGAAGGTAAAAATATGAGGTGTATGTAAAAGGTGAACAAATTGTGTTGAGAGGAGGTTGTAGTAAAGGTAACGTGAAGCAGTAACAGTGATATTGGGTCTGGTTAGTGTACCTCTCTTGTGTGGGAATTTGACATCACCTCTGCCTGCCTAGTTAAGGAGAGGGGAGAAACATGGACCCAACAAAATTTCTGATCTTTTCCTCGGATGCATTAAAACATGAGTTCTCCAGCAGCTGGGCTTGGTGAGTGCAGTGAGGAGTCCAGGGTGATCCTCCAGCACTTCCCTAAATTTTCCTTTTCAAGGGAGTCTGGAATTCCAGAGTGAACCCTTTGCTGAGCTGAGCACTGACTGGGGAGTTGCGTCAGATGCGGCAGCATTGTTCTGGATCAGCCTGACCTCTTTTAAAAAAATACGTATTTTTCCAACACTAATAGAAACCTTAGCTGAGGTTCTCTCATTTTCTGTGTGTGTGCCTGAGCACTAAATTAAAAAAAAAAATCCCAGATGTGAATCTATAAACCATCTGTTTAAAATAACTATTGTGCAGGACTATAATTAAAAGTTATTTATTATGAATCTTGGGATCCTATTATGGGTTTGACTGACTCCCAGGTTTCTGACTTAGCAAACGGTTCATGTATTTATGGGCCATGTGTCTCTTCTGCACTTCTTGGTGCCAGAGTGCATGTCCTTTAAACAAAAGGGAAAAAAAATCCCCTACCCTCCCATAACTGTTGGCTTCTGACTGTTGCCGTCTAAGAAGTTTTCTCTTAAGAACAGCAAAATTTAAAGTATCTGAGAGCTTTCAACGGATTCAGAGACGCTGTTGACAGCACAGATGGAGGCTTGGTAATACAGCTCTCCTGCATGCAGCTACTTAGCGACTTTCTAAATGTATGGCTGGGACAAGTAATGAAATGTTATGGTTACTGGGGATAGGAGGGGATGTAATTGGAAGGAAAGGATTTGTTGCTGAAGTTCCATTTGCTCTCAGCCTCCACTTTGCCCTTGTGAAATGGGAGGGGAGGAGGCAGCAAAACTGAAACAAGCAGATGGACAGTAGACATTAAGAGCAGTGTTTTGGGCAACTGGGTGAAGGGAAAAACCCAGCCTCCAGATGACAATTATTCTTTTGTTTTATTTTTGTACTTTTACACCCAGTGGACCCAGGAGATCTGCACTGGATAATGCCTGACTGCAATAGACTAAACAATGGTTTACCAGCCCTGCTTTATCTGCTGCAGGCCTGTGATGGATCAGCATGGTACATTAACCCTTTCCTCCACATCTGCTGACCTTGTTTTCTATAAGATACAGCACTGAGATAAAACAGCAGGACTTTCTAAAAAGAATTTTGGGATAATAGTAATAATAGTACTAGAAGCAGTAGGAGGTTGCACTTCCCTGCAGCTACATTCACCTCTTCTTACTTCAAGAGGGATTTTGCCACGAGGACTATGCCAGGGCTGCAATATGTTGCAATTGTGGCTCTACTGTACATTTTTTTCAGCAAAAGACCCCACAAGGAGTGGTGGGGCTGCAACCCTGGGCGGTGCTATACCTCACACCCTGGAAGAGCAGCCCAGCCCTGATGGCAGGGAGTTAGGCAGCTTGGGATGACACCTGAAAGAGCCTGTTTTGAAGCCGTCTGGGCTTTGCCTATAACAAGCTAGAGGATGAACATCAGCTTTGCAAATCTTACCCTGTTTTAGTGCTTAGCTGCTCTTCTCTTTTGTGCTGGCAAAGATTGGCTCTATTAACCTGGGATACATGGAGCTGTCCTTTAAGGCAGGAGGATGCAGCTTCTCCTCCAAGGGACAGAGCTAACCGTCTGTTTTAGTTTGGGGGGGAAAAACCCCAAACAAAGAAAAACCTAAACAAAACACAAACAAATAAAAAACCAACAAAAAACCAACCAACCCAAAAAAAACGTGCAGTGAGTGGTGAGTGTGGCACCTCCTCCCCACCTTTCAGCACCATGCTGTAATAACTGAGCTTTGAGTCAGTGATCCAGATTTTGCTGCCCTCCACATCCAAAGGCAATTCAATGACTCATCTCCTGCTTTCCCCACAAGTGCCCTCCCTATAAGAACCAGTGACTTGTGGCAGCATGAAGAAAAAAGCTCCTTTCTGCTGAAGCCAGGCCACTGAACAGCAAATAGTTCAATGTCTACTGAGATAGAGAAAGGAAATGAGAATCTGTAGCATACTGCTTAAGACATCCTCCTAGGGAGAAGGACCCTTCAGGTGCTGTCACTGCACTGTGGGCCACTAATATTCTTCATGTGGAACATCTGCTTAATGGAAAACAGCCCTTGGCATCAGCACATGAATTCCAAAATCCTCCTTCCCAGAAAACCTGCTAAACCAGCAGCTGTGCTGGTGATAAGGAAAGAAGAGCAAGACCCAAATTTAGCTGGCCCTCTGGGTGGCTCAATGATACCAAGCTCATCATTGGAGAGAGTTTTTCTGATTTTAGCAGTCTGGGGGAAACAGGAGGCTTCTGCTGTATCTCCTGTTTGAAATATGTGTGTTAGGGTCATCCTTAGGAACTCCTTGCATTGCAACAAGAAGAAGCCATGCCAGGGTGTACCTGAGAGCAGAAGGAAGCAAACAGCACTCAGGGGAGAAATTGCCTGGAAAGCTGGGCTGCATGAGAAATTTGCCCGAGTAGTCCTCTGGGAAACAGGGAATTAAAAAAAAATACAGAGCTTTGGTGGTTTTTTTTTTAATCCCTCTTGCTACCATCTGCAACAATAATGTCATCCTTTGAGGAGGGAGTCCAATGGGTAGCTGCCCACTGGCCCCCCTCACCACACCCAGCCCAGCTAGGCTGGTTCTGAAGGGCACTGTGCGCCTCGCTTCTCTCAGAGGTGCACGATGCATGCTGGATGAACCATGCTCTCCACAGGAACAAACTCTAAACTGGGTTTTGCCCTTCCTTCACACTCACTTTCACCCACTAATAAAGGTAGTGGGGCAGATAGGCTTATTAAATCTTTTCTTAAGCAAACTCATTGAAGAGAATCAGGTCTTAGCAGAACCCTTTAAAATACGGACTGTAGTTGGATTGGTAAGCTTGGTTCTGCTGTCCTTCAACAGACTTTATGGGGGCACCATGTTCCTGTAAAGGGAATCAGGTACGGACTGTAGTTGGGTTGATAAACTTGGTTCTGCTGCCCTTCAACAGACTTTATGGGGGCACCATGTTCCTGTAAAGGGAATCAGGATTCCACTGAGCACATTAAAAGAGATACTGAACCATTTGCAATTCTGTGTCGTGGCTGCTTTGTGCCGGTCCAGAGCTACAGACCTGCCATAAATTCATCTTAACCTGCTGGTTAAATTGCATTTATGGTTCCTCTGCAGTGCTGGAGTGATGCAGAACAGCCAGCACTGCATCGACCTGGCTTTTTACAGTAGTTGTTTGTGTTGCTGCAGCTGTGCTTTAGGGCCTGATTCTCATTTGCTGATTTCACACTGTCTTGGTGAGAGTGAGTCCTCATTTACACTGATAAGACTGAAGTGCCTTTATAGCTCCCATCAGATCAGGCAGTGACTTTGAAGTAAATAAACCTCTGATTTTAGACAAAAGGCTGGAGTGTAATAAAAGCTGTGTGTTATTCTTCACAGGCACCTTGAATAAGGCCACAGGGAGCAAAATAAAAAGACTGGAAAGCACAGCTTCTTTTTCTTTAGTTTTATGATTTACATTTTTCTAGCCCTTTGATTTTTGGTCTCTAATTAAGTCATAAGATTGGGTGAGGTGAGTACTTGCGTGTACTAGATGGCCACCTGTGTCACCTAATGAACTGAGCTACTAATTATAGATGGAGGTCACTTCAGAGGGCTACTTTAAGTAAGGAATTTGAAGTAGCAAAATTCTACTAAAAGAAATGCCCAAAGTACTTGTTTTCTCTGCCTATTTAATAGCGGGGATAACCAAAAGAATTGACACCACCAGGGCAAGGTAGACAATAAATGGAATATTTCTGCTGCCTGCTGTTGCACATCCTCTGTTGACACTCCTTAATGTGGTCAATGTGCTCTTTGGCCTTGGGAAATCACTAGCTTTTTGCCATAGCAAGATGATACTTTAATGTACAGTGATTCTGTCCGCTCATGGTGTTTCATTGATTCCCAGCATTTTGGGGAGAAAGATGAATTACATTAATCATCTTGCCTGGTATTGTACATAGTAGCTTCTTTTAAAGAACCTCTAGGCAAAATTGATTTTCTTCAGTGGCAGAATTTTTTTTTTCTCTGAGGTCACTTTCTCTTTCTCTGCTGTTTGTCCTTCTGTCACAGTGAGAAGTGGTTCCTGAGCTGTGCAGTTCATGGGGCAGCTCCTCAAGACCCTGAGGATATTTTAACAAGCACGTCATGTAGTTGTTCATTTAAGTAACATGGATTTCTTTAGTGCAGCACATTTTCTGTACGAGACTGGGTAGCAGTCATGAATTACTGTCTAAGTGAGGTTTAAACACCATTTACTTGGGCTCCTGGATTATTCAAAGACTGGTTTTTCTGTGTTCCTTCAAGAGAAGAAAGATGTATTGAATCACAGGGACCTCTCCTGAAGCAAAGAGCAGACTGCTGGCTCTACATTTTATTTTCTGAATTGCAATAAATGGTAGCCTTTGGTTTGGTTTGCTTGCAATAGCTTTTGTCTTTTTTTTTTTTTCTTTTTTTTCCAGAATAAGGAAGTGACCTGCAAAAGGGAGAAGTGTCCAGTGCTCTCCAAGGACTGTGCTCTCGTCATCAAGCAGAGAGGAGCTTGCTGTGAGCGTTGCAAAGGTGCCATTCCCTTCCTGTTGTTTTCCCTCCTTTTAAAAAGTTATCAGTGCACATTTAGGTGGCCAAAGATAGGCACTAAATTTGTAGCTTCTTAGCTGGGAATTGGCTGTCACCAGAGGCTCGAAGAGGGCAGTAACCATAATTGAAATACATATGTTTACAAAGCTGAGTGAAATACATAAATGCACATATTTGTCCTGCAATTATTAGTCCTTGCACAGCAACAATCCTTTAGAAATGCATCTTTATTCTTCATCGCTATGTTGTCAGTTTTTTAAGAGTTACCCCGTTCTAATTTTATCAGAAATATTTTAGGTCAACATCAATCTGCTAGTAGTCACTGGTCAGTAAGAATCTTTTTAACTTTTTATGTGGTTGGACAGAATAAGAATAATACTTCTGAGTAATAAAGAGCAGGGTAATTATCTATGGGTATTCCTATTTCTCCTCTGGAAAGGTAACAAACCAAGCAAATTTTATTCATTTTATTAAATGTTTCCTGATTCAAACAATAATATTGTGGACATTTTAATGAAAGCCAAATAAGCAACAATCTGAACATTATACATTTATTTATGACCAACATTGTATATTCCAAGATGTTTAAAATGAGATAATGATAAAATAATAATAATAATAAAAAAGTGTAAGCATGCATGGAATGTATCCACTACTTTTAACCACATGAAAAATGTGCAAATAGATGAAGTTGAAAAGTAGTCTTTTTTTTTTATATTGATACAGTAAGTAATATGCTCTAAACCAATAATTATGCTGAGGGACTGCTTCCACAGTCAATGAGGTGGAGAATGTCAAATTCAGAGGGCTTTATTTTATTTTTCGTCGGTAATTTTTAATTCTCCACTGGTGATTGTGTGGGATTTAGAGAGAGATAGGGTAGGATAAATTGTTGGGAAATAAAAGCATTTCTTGCCTTCCCAGAGGACATACAAATGGAGGAAAACAGATTACACTGAAATTCAGATGGATGTGTATTTTTCCTGGAAGGTTGCAGAGGTGTGTTAGATGCTGTGCTTATGATTTGCTTCTGTGCTGCAGCTTTGGAATAGGTTTGGCAAGCCCCAATTCGAGGATTTGTCTAGAAACACGACACTTAAAAGAGAAGGAAATGAACTGGAAAAAATATTAAAGCATTACTGAAACATTAAGAATTTGAAATTGCAGGTTTTACATAAATTACATGTAATTTATTTCTTTTGTCAAACCGTGTTTGGTATCAGCTTTGTAGGAAAAGGTTGCTAAGTATCATTTGGATTAGGGTGGAATTTGATTTTTTAATTTCAAAATGGGATGTGTATTTGCTCAATGGTCTGAAAATTCTATATACATACATATGCATATGTGCATGCATGCATGCAAAATGGAAAGAATGAATGTTTCAAAGCTGAACAAACAATATTTTAATTCAGACTCCTTTTAAGATTTTCTGTTTATCCTGAATTGGGGTGGGTACCTACAGGACATTATTGATAGGCTTGAGCCTGGCATCTGGAGATTGGTATGCTTGACGTCTCTAATGGGATAATTAATAGAGAATATTCAAAAACAGAGTTAGGAGGCACACGGATACTTGAGATAGAAGAGGGATGAGTTAGCTAGGGTCCTTTGGGTCTATCAATGGACAGAGAGATCCCATTAATAGGCATCCAACAAGATCCCTCACAAGGAAACTGCTTAAGATAGTAAGCAGCCCTGAGTTTTTAGAGATACTCTTCTCATCAGCAAATAAGTAACTAGTGTATAGTTGTTTTCATAGTAAAAAAAAAGGTTGCAAACATATCCTTGCAAAGATCTCAGTTTGTCAAAGTGCTCAGAAAAGATCTAGAAAAGGGGTGAAGAGGGACAGGAAGTTTGCTGCTGGTGACCTGATCTCTGTAGCATGGTAAAGCAAGAGGATGGCCTATGAGGAGCTGCAGAAGGTTCTCAGGGCACTGAACAACTGATGCCAAAGCAGCAAAGGAAGTTAACATGGATGGGAATAAATGGACGCACACAGGACAAAACAGTCCTAACTTTACAAATACAATACCGGGCTCTGAGTTGACAATGACTGAATGAAAACTGTTTCTATAAAAGATACTTCTGTGGCACAATCCACTCAACCCTCTGCAGTTCTCCAAGGGGAAAACCGAATGCTGATTTTGTTAGGAAAGGAGCAAGGTACAAACCAAAATGCCCTGTTTTCCCTCTGAGTCAGACAGGCTGCTTATTCCTGCCCTTCTGGAGGTTAAATTAGAGCTATGGACCTTGGACTGTATTTTTCACACTTCCCAGGGTGTCTCTTAGTAGCTGCTGTCAGACAGAACAATATTGACTAGAAGAGTTCTTGGTCTGACCTAAAATGGCAGTTTCTATGTGCTTAAAATGCAAGAAGAATGTTAGATTTCATAATAAAAAAAAAAAAAAAGCAAGCTCTGAAGGACTGAATTTTCAAAGTAGATCTGAAATTTCTGAGTAAGTTTTTCTGCACTTTCTGAAAGGCAAAACAAAATATGCACCCATTTAACTCTGTTGGAGGCTTTTTTGCTGTTGTTCCCCCCACAACCTGCTGGGAACCTACCCCCGGGGCCCTTGAAGGAGGTTCCCTCCGTGAGTTCTTTGCCAGGGATGAAAAACGAGCAAGACTCTGGATTTTCTCTGTTTTTGGTCTATTGTTTATTCTTATCTTGAGGTTGATATACTGTCCACACCAGACTCAGCACGACAGAAGCAAGGCACAAAATGGAGCCTCGAGTTCCCAAAATCAAGGCCTTTTAAAGATATTTGACCCAATTACTTTTTAACATGTATCTTGTTTTTACTTTACTACCAATGACTCCTACTAATTTACACACGTAACAATTATGCTGCTACCATCTCTAACCAATGACTTCGTGCCACCAATGCTACAGAAAATGAAGAAGAAGAAGGAACAAGAAGGAAAGGAAACCACACCCCAAATCCTCCATTTTGTCTCCCATTCACTCTCACACCAAAATCCTAAAATCCTAAATTCTTCACCCTGTGATAGATTCCTACTACTACTGTTACATACCTAGTTCACACCTGTGTTCTCCAACTCATCCCAAAGCCTTAGCAATTTTTTCCCTGGGACAAAGGTTAAAAACAGTGTCTGACTGGGGGTCAGGGCTCCCTAATACAGGCAGGGAAATATTCCCTGTGCCCTGGATTCCAACAAACTCCCACAGTCTTGACACCACACTCTGTCACCAGATTGTTCTGTTCCAGGGGAAGGGGCTGATGGAACCACCTCTACCCCAGGGGAGCCTGCTTGCTCTCCCACCACTCTGAACACTGCTGAAGATCCTGCTCTGTTCTGTGTCAGGTCTAAAATGAGTGTCCCACGGGGCAATCAAGGCTGCAAACACCAGCCTGGCAGCGTAGCACTTCAGCTACTCCCTTTGGAGTCCCAGCAGCTCCTCGGCACTCCCCACACGAAGCTCAGCTGCAGCCAGGACTTGGCCCTGCAGCATTTAGTCTCAGTTACTATTTTGTCAAGCTGCCAGAGTGCCCACAGGGAATGCAAGCAGGAAAAGGGAAACAGGGATTTTTTTGCCTTTTTTTTTTTTTTTTTTACTAGTTGCATTTCATCTAAACATGAACAAAATGTTACCAAGGAAAGACATGAGAAACCTGATGGCTTTTTTCTTGGCTTTGTTCCCAAAACCTGGGAGAGCTTAATCAGCCCTTACAGGCTCTTGCCAGCTCTCTTTGATAGCTTCACATCTTCCTACCTTATGAAGAAATGAATGAATGAATGAATGAATGAATGAATGAATGAATGAATGAATGAATGGCTGCTGTCATCTGAGTGCAACATCAGGAGGATAACATTAATACCAAAGGGCATGTTCCAGAGCGAGCTTGTGTAGGAAGGAAACCACCACTCATGAGTAATTTGTGACATCTCTGCCAGTACATTTTATTCCATCATGAGAACAAGGACATTCTTCACCCATTGCAGGGGGATTCAACTAGATGACCTTTAAAGATCCCTTGCATCCCAAACTATTCTGTGATTGTATCTGCAGCAGTGCACACACCTGAACTCTCCTATTTGAGAGCTTTGCAGACAGGAGAAACTGAATTATTGGTAGAGAACTTTTCCTGCAAGTGTCAGGACTTATGCTGAGCATAAGTCCCTTGCTTCCATTTGGGTATTTGTATGCTACTTCGATAATTTCTAACACTTCTTTTTTTTTTTCATATTTTGTAATAAACAGAAAAAAGTATGGAGCAGCCACTAGTACAGCTTTTGCAATCAGAAAATTCACTGTGGTGGAAGGTTGCATATGAAAAGATTTGGCTTTGCTTTGTCACAGAATATCCTGAGTTGGAAGGATCCCACAAGGATCATCAAATTCTCACTCCAGGCCCTGCACAGGATAAGAATGTGCCTGAGAACATTGTCCAAATGCTTCTTGAACTCTGTCAGGCTTAGTGCTGCGACCACTTCCCTGGGGAGCCTGTTCCAGTTCCCAACCACCCTCTGGGTGAAGAACCTTTCCCTGTTATCCAACCGGAACGTCCCCTGACACAGTCTCATTCCCTCGGGTCCTGTTGTTCATCACCACAGAGAAGAGACCTGTGCCTGCCCCCTCTGCTCCTCTGCTTCCCCTTGTGAGGAAACTGTAGGCTGCAATGAGGTCTAAGATTTAAATTAAGATTTAATATTTAAATCCTCCAGACTAGCCATGTGTTTTAACACTGTTCTTGACTTTTGGCCCGTAGAACCTTGAATGTCAAGTCGGTGGGGCAAAGCTCAATTTTGCTGTGTGTTTGTGAAAAGTCTGGAACAGAGAAGTGTGGGCCCATGATTCTGGCTCCCTGCTCCAAGGAGAATGCAGGCAACTCAGTCTAATAGGAAAAGTTTTCAGTAAGATTATTCTTTTGACAGATATTTACTGTAGTTTGTAAAACCTACCACATACCTCTAGCATGCTATTAATTTTGAAAATACTAAAAAATTGAGCCTTCTTACTACTTTTTCATAGGATAAATAGGCCACTTTTCATCTCTCATTTTATTTAAGATATTTAATGAAAACCTATGAGGTCACTGAGATTATAGAAATAGAATTGGCAGCATTATCTTATTTAGTTGGATGGAGACATGTCACTTAGATATAGAGCTCTCTACACATCGACTAGTAAGTTATTTGCACTCTGAAGAAGTGGTATTACTGGCTCAGGACTGCATAAAGTTTGCATTTCTAAAATTGTGTGCCATATTCTACTTCCTTATCTTAAGAATCTTAATCTTCTATAGATGTGCAAAGACAAAGTTGGTGGGAATTCTTTTACAACAAAGAAAATACGTTCAGAATTTTCTTTCACTTCCCATATGCAACTTTGCATTTTCTGTCCTTGTTAACTTTTGAGAATCACTGGAGGTTTTTTGGTTGTGGTTGATCTTTTGGTTTTCTTTTTAATAATTAATTACTGATCTTAGAAATTCTTGTGCTATGCTCCATTGATATGGAATCTATCAGAGGATGGAATCCCAGCCCAGGCAACAACAGTGCTAGGTCTACTAAATATTGAATATCCAAAGGTATCATAGTTAATTGTGCATTTCTTGGAAAGGATATCAAATACTATGGTTGAGGATTTCATCCAATTTCAACTATTAGGGCTGGCTTGCAAAGGAATTTAGAGGGAGGTTGTGGGATTATTGGTGTTCTGGCTGCTCTACTGACACCCTGCAGGATCCAGATGTACCTCTGTACTTTGTTTGCCTCTGGAGACCCCTGGTATGAGGTACCCAACACCATTCTGGTGTCCTGCTGCAAATGTCCTGGGGACATTTTGTGGGGTCCCAGTGGGGCACTGTAACTTGCAGCCCACCTTTGCATGCTCTAAGATAAGCTGTCAGAGGCAAGGGATAATACATGGATGGAGGGGGATGGGATATGAAGATAATACGTATATTTTCCTAAAGAAATTTCTTTCACCTTCACCTGAATAATCTAGACCTGGCTTCTGTTGGGGGCTGGCAATGAGAGATGGTTTGAGGATGTAATCAAGTCTTAACTTTTCTTTTGGCCCTTCTCACTGCTTCTCACTGATTCTCTTGGTAGAATATTCCAGCTCTAAACCAGAAGGTCTGTTTCTTAAGGGTGGAAGTACAGGTTCTTCTCAGTGTTCATTCAGATGTTAGCTTTGTATTTGAAGAAAAGGCAGAAGTTTTGAAGCAGTGATGAATAGCCACCAGGGACAGCACTACTCAGTATCATCACAGTGCCACCTTTGATTACTTCTGGAGATAGAGACCTAAGGAAAGGTCTCTATCTCTCCATCCTTTCTCTGAGCTGACTCTTCTTACAAAGGTCTTAGCAGATACATTTGACATCTCTTGAATGTCTGGTGTATACTGTTGTGTTCAGAAGTGCCTCAAATTTCAGATACTCTTATTACCTTGGTGAATATAATTTTCCATTTACATAAAAAAAAAGTTAATGAACAGTCTTGTCATGTTGTCATAAACAGTTTGTCAAACATCAGTTACCCAGATTTTCACACTGATGGTTTTACATGTAATCCTTTTCTGGAAGAAAATTATAAACTTCTTAGGACATCTAGTACTGGAATAACAATTTTTTTACTATTTAACTTTGAAGGTGTAAGCTGTACAGATCTTGGATGATTTTGCTGATGTGAGAAAATCACAAGAGCAAGTAATTTTGTCACTGAACAACATCATTCATGACAGCCCTTCATGAGAGGTGAAAGTTCTCCAGCTGCCAGGCTTGCCAACCACATTGAGTATCAGCTCAAGATTCAATGGCAGCTCTAACTGTATGCCATTTTGAATTGCAAGGTTCTTAGGAACCCTGCAGGGCAAATTTTTTCACCCTATATGTGGAACACAAGACATTTGGGAAGGTAAAATTCAGTTCCAGTGGTGTGCAAGTGGCAAAAACAGCACTGGGAGGAGTTGATGTCTCTGATTCTGCTGCTATTTGCTCAGCGAATATGGGCTGCTTCGCATCCTCTGTGTGTGAACTGTCCTAGCACAGCTCACCCCATGGCCTCTTCACTCTGCTGTGTGGGCAGCCTTTACATGGCCCCTGTGCATCCCTTGGGTATTGTAATTGCCATGGCTCAGCTGCAAATAGGTTTGCTTGTACTTGGTTACAGAGGAAAGAGTTGGATTTTCACTGTTTAGAGGTAGACTTGGTAAGCATGGGAGGTTTTGTATACATTTTCATGCTTCTGTGTTGACAAATGAAGACCAGGGTTACTCAACAGGAAATTTAATTTTCTGGTAGCTGTCAATGGCTCTACCATCACTACATCACATGAAAATATATTTCCTAATAGGTATATGTGTGATTCACAGTTCTTTTAGTTTGGTGAACTGATTTCATGCCAGGGAAATACTGCAGAATGTGCAAGTTATTGGTGTGGTTTTTTTGTTTAGGGTTTTGGGGTTGGCTCTTTTTTTTGGCTAGAACTGGTATTTAGTGTTAGCATGCCTGGATACCTCCCTGAGGATTAATTTATCAAACACTAAATAAAACATGTCTTCTGACTCTTTTCTTTTCCCTAATGTTTATTTTCCATGCCAATAGAGAGGTTACATTTTTAAACAGAAAGTGGAGGGAAAGCAAAAAAAAGACTTAATAGCAGAAGAAAGATGCTGAAGAAATGAGGGATGAGGAGCCAGTCTATTGTGCACCAATCTATCACTTTCTCTTGGGAGAATAAGGAAATGACTTGTCTATAAAATTCTCATTAGACTAAAATAAGCACAAGTTTCTTCTGGAATCTAATTAGGCAATGTCAATTTGAGTAATAAAGGGTTGTTTTTTAATGAACTCCTGGGGACATTGGCAGAGCTTTAGCACTACTAAACTGTCTCTTAGAGTCAATTTCCCTATCTTCATGGTACTGTTATATGGGTGGGTATCTGGGGAAGAAGAAAAAAGGGTCATTTATCAGAGTTGTACGATTTGGAAAGAAAAATGTCTTCCTGATCATCAGCTTGTCCACATACCAATAGAAAAATCTGCAATAATTCGCCTCTTTTGTTATTCTAGTCGAATTCTCTGTGAGGATGCTTGTCTTAGAATGAAATTGTTCTTTCAAATTAAATTGGCCAATGGTTAGTTTATTATATTTGAAAGAAAGGTGCCCAAGTATGGCATGCACAATATTGAAACAAAGTAGCTAAATAGTTATATTAGAAGATATTTAACTATTTTAGCATATTTTTTTTTGTGCCAGAAGAATTAAATCTGGAGGATTATTTTGCCTTTAAGAGGTGACAAGAAGGTAATTAGCATTAGTTTCCACTGCATATGCAACAATTGACCAACTTCAAAGTATTTAGTGGTTTGGTTAGATTCAGATAAGCAACTTTAGGCTTGCATGTTTATCCAGGACTTATCTGAACTATTTGGGTTGGAGGAGGTAATGGCAACAAAACCTACAACTGACTGAAAGTTAATATTTTACATTAATAAAACACTAGCTATTTTTAAAGAAAAGAGCAGGAAGGACTGAAAAATTAGGACACACTCCTTGACTGATATGAATCACTTTAGCATTTTTAAAATTGAGGTAGACCACTAATATTTAACTTCCTTCCATATGTGGAATCCTAAAGGTTTTCCTTATGGTGTATGTGAATCAGGATCAAATTTACTTATTAATGTCAAATCTTTCACATACTCTTTAGAGCATTCTCAGGCTTTTTGGGTTCCCTTCTTGAAAACTTCCTCTATAACCCTTTTAAAGTTTTCTTTTAAGTAGGTATTCAGGCAGAAGTAAGTAGATAGCATTTAAGTGATAGTCCTAAGCTCAGATATATCTTGATTTATTATTTTATTGATAATTGATATATTATTTAATTGATATATTATTTATTCTTGATTTATTATTATTATCTTGATTTATTACTATCTCCTGCTTTTCCTTTGAATGGTGGATGGAGAAAGTAAATTAACATACTAATATTTCCAAAGGGCTTTTGGGGGAAAAAAAAAAGCTTTAAAAGGTTTTTAGGATCTTCAAGTATCTTCCATCATACTCTGTTGAGGAAATTGACATCAGGGGCTTTGCTGATGCCTTTGAACACAAAATACTCAGAGACTTCTACTTTCCAGGCCAAATATGGTGGACCTTTAACAATGGATGAGCCGGAATGGCTTGACTGAGTTGGCACATAGAATGAAGCAGGTTTCACTCAGATGAATTTAGGTGGGGCTCAGAAATTTCCATGCTATGAGTAGGGGGACTAAGAAAGTCCGGCTACGTGTTTGCAGGTGTCAGCTGAGAGATTTGTACATTGAAAGGGAGGTTCAGAAAAACTAGCTGGTATGTGGGCTTTGTTTCTTTTTTCCTTTTGAAGAGTGAGTAGTGGGTGTAGCTCTGGGGTGTCCAAAGGGCAGAGTGTCAGGGCACACCTGTGGTCAGAGACAGGTTAAAGCGTCACCCAGAGATTGTAAAACACTCCCTTCTTCCCCTTTTCAGTTTTGCCTGACATTCAGCCTTCCCCTATCTCTCCCCATGGTTGCTTGTTATACTGGCTAACTCTCCCTTTCCTTCATGCTGCTCCTTCTGCTGAGCATCTGCTGAAATCCAGCTCCCACCACACCTCGCACTGGTGTTGGATGGGTGCTGCTCTGTCTCCCTCACTCAACCCGCTGGCCTGTGCCAAAGCTCGAGAGCAGTCTTAGTACCTCCAGTGCTTCTGCAGTCTTTTCTATTCTGGTTCCCATTTTTAAACTTCCCTTTAGTTGTCTGCAGACTCTCCTTACCTTGGTTGCTTCTGGCTTGCCATCCCCTTGCTGCTTTCCACAGGGACAATGGCTGGTGCTGCAGGGCAGATGATTTTTGTAGCATAGCTTGGAAATGCACTTCAAGCAAGAGCAGTGCTGACTACATGAGTGCACCACCTTCATGCTTTGTTGACCAGACTAATCCTTGAGCTGAAAATTTCAGTTTAATATGCACATCTGTACATGCAGATTAGCCCAGGGTCATTAGCTTTCTTTTAGAGGAAACATTTTACATTAAAGAACATAATTGCTGAGCAAATATGTAAGGTATTTTGCAGTTGCTATTTTCCAACCTAGCCCTTGATTCTTGATTCTGGTAAAATACACACACAGATATTTAACAACACAGCTCATTCCATGTTGAGCGTCCTGCACACTTGTAAACTGTTTCTCAGACTGGGACCAGTATGACCTGGGCTTCAGCAACTTGGGGATATCAAACACATTGAATAGGCTCTGCATTCATCAGGGTTTTCAGCGAGCAGTAAGTGAAACTGTGCTGCAAGACTAACTCAGTGTTTTTCAGAATGAAATTTCAAAATGCGTAAGAGGAGTATAGGGCTTCACACTCCTCTCTTGATGTGTTGTCCTGCATGTATGAGAGGCCAGAGAACTGTATTTAATGCACTGAGAATCTGAATATTTCTTTATTATTCCAAATAATTTCATAGAGGCTTTGCTACTTAAGAATATGAGACTCAGATGTATACTTTGTACCTTTCAATGTTTGTCAAAGATGAAATTATCAGAGCCAATTTTGAGACTATTAATCATCTCTTTTCAAAATATACCTGTTTCAGCTTAGGTAAGTGAAATGGCCACAGCATCTACAAATTTCTCCCATGTTGCTCTGTATTTAGCCTGGAAAAAGAATTTACGATTACTCCAAATCCTGAATTACTAGCCTTCTGTTGTTTAGGAACTTAAATGGATGCAGTTAACACATTTGCAAATGATCTCTATATATCATGATGCCTTTAAATTTTGTGTTGAATTCAACATCATTTAAGGAGATTTTAAGGTCCTGAGTACCTCAGAGCTATGACTCTCAAGTTTTCTTTTACAGTGGGCTCAAATTTACTTTGTAGGGCTGTGTAGGGCTGACAAATTGCCTTTATTTTCAGAAGGACATAAAACTTACTCCAAAGCAAGACAATGCACCCTACACAGCAGAGAAAGACTTAGAGTAGTTGCTGAGGTAGGGTGTGGAAACAGAATGGTGCCGTGAGCATTGTTTGACTGATTGTAGTTTTGTGATTCTGTAGCTCTATGTACACGTCTGTGTTTCAAATTCTTTGGCAAGACTCCTGTTGGTTTCATGGGCTCTTTGATCAAGCTAATTTTGCATAAAATATACTAGGAAAAAAACCTAAAAGCAATAAATGGAAAATGGGCATTTTTCCCACAGAAAATGGGGTATGTGTTATTTCTAAAATTTTTCTCAGAATCACTCTAGGTCTCCAAAGAATTATTTGTTTAGTTGAAACAATTTTTGCATTAATAAACTAACTCCTTTTAAACAAATATTTTATTTCTACTTTATAAGTATTTTCTGGTTTTGCTTCTCTGGTGAGTTATTTTATTATTTTCTTTGTATTCTTTTTTGGTTTTCTTTTTTGCAAAATACCAGGAAACAGCAAAAGAGAAAACCAAAAAGGAAGGGAAACTAGTAGGAACATGTAATCAAAAATGTGAAAACTCATGTTTGTTTTGATGTTTGCTTTTCTCCAAATGGCTCCATGAAATTTCATTTTGTACAAAACAAATGTGGGTTGATCCAGTGCACAGGCAAACAAACCTGTTTTCTGTTAACAAAGTTGTCATATAGCACAGAAAGAGGAATAAAGTCAAACTCTATGAGAGTCCAGAATGTCTCCTCATGGAAATTCACCACACACACATGAGAACTTGATGGCTTTTAGCTTATGTGGATGGTGATCCCTCCTGTCATGAACATGACAAGCCATAAAGGAGAGGTAGCTCTGCCAGTGTCAGCTCATCCGTGCTGAGCTGTGCTTGCTGAAGAGCTCTCCCGAGGGCTTTGGTTAATGGATGAAGAGAGCATGGCCAAGCTAGATGATGAATGCTTCCAGCTCTTCTTTTACTCTCTTTCATCCCTCTCCCCGTTCCAGTGCTTGAGTAACTGGGTAGTTCCTGAATGGACTGCAGAGTAAGCACTGACATCCATTTTTAAGCTAATTATCACTGATTTTGGTTTGTCTTGACTAGTCAGTTAGTAAGGAGTTTGGCCATTTGGGCATCAGCAGCAGGTGTCTGGGGCAGTGCTGCCAGTCCTCCCAGGACACGGTCCTTCTTTTTCATCCTGTTTCATTCTTTTTCATTGTTTTTCATTCAGCTCTCAGCTCTACCTCTTCTGTTAAACCAGGGGTGAGGGTGGGTTGCATTTAGGATACTGCCCTGTGTTCCTCAGCAGCAGCCTCCCACATGGTTTTGTTCAGCTGGACTGATAGACTTCTCTCTCATCCTCTAGATTGCAGTTTTGGAGGAAATACGTACAACAGTTCCATGAAATGGCACCTCCCCAGCAATCCCTGTGTTACATACCAGTGCCAGGTAAGGATGTCATAAAAATCGTGCTAATTGAGTTGTAAGCTTTTCCCAGGAAATTCTGAGCCTTCATTTATCCAATCCAAATAACCTGAAATATTTTATGCCCAGAGCACAATATGGACTTTGCATTTAAAGTAATTTAAATCCACTCAGATGCAGCCAGCTAAAACCAAATATTCAGAAGTATAGGTTTTAAATGACTTGAGTACCCCAATACCCAAACTTTGCTGAAGGAGAGGTACACAGCCATGCCATTTCCTGCTGTCTTGACCTTGAAGTAAATCCTCTTTTTTTCAGCATTCTAAGCCTTTTGTGAGATACAAATTATTTTAGTAATTGGGCACTTCTGTGCGTATGTGTCTATAGGTTTTACCTTTCCTTAAGAAAAACCCACAACCAAATCTTTTTTCCTGGGCTTCTGCACTGTTAACACAGAGGTATTTTTGGTAGCTTGGCTATCTGCAACCATAACATTTTCAAGATTGTCGCTTGTCAGGCCCAAACCAAGTAATTATGTAGGCAATTTTAGTTTATGTCTGTAAATAGGTCTGCCATTTTTGCTGACAATTTGATCTGGTTTTAACAGTAACACTCAGGCAGCTACTAAGAATGGCAGTTGCAAAGAGGAGATTTGTGAGTATGAAGAGCTTCTTACTAAGAGGAGAAAAGAGTTTCAAGGGGTTTTTTTTGCTTTTTCTGTAATGCTTCTGCTCTGTGAAATCAACCCATTTTTGAAAATAAGTACACTGATGACTGAGATGACTGAAGCTGGTGCACTATTCTGTATCCCTGCACTTAATGAAAAGAAACTGACTACATGAATTTAGATATGTTGCATGAAATGGTCAGTTCTTTATTGACTTTATGCAAAATTGGGTGATCTGTTTACCCTAGATCCACACATACAATTTTGCCTTGCCTCAAACAGCTGTAAGCAGAAAAAAAAGGTAGCAGCTTTTATGCATAGACCCTCACACCCAGGTTTGTTCAGGACTCTTGACTTCTCGAATAAGTACAGGAAATGTTAATTTACTAATACTTATCAGGCAAAATATCAAAGATAAGCGTCTCCCGTCTACAGAACAAGATGCTTTTATCTGCTTACTAAGTTTATTTTCCTCCAATAGGAGAGGGAGGAGAATGCCTTGTGTCTGGCCTGTTTTCACCAGAGCTGCATGGCAGATTACCGAGGTTAAGGATTCCTGATAAAGAAGGATTCCTTTTCCTAAGAGGAGGCTTGGTTTTTTTACCTGATGCATTTTAAGGCAAATCCCGGGTCTGGAGTCAGGGAGACTGAAGTGGGTCTTTTGACTGTGGATTAACCTGAATCCTGATACCAGGCAGCAAGTACAGAAAGAAGTTTTGAAACCCAGTGCTTTGTGGCATGTGCTGGGCTTTAATTCTACTGAATGTAATTGTGAATTTTTACTTGTTAAAGCAACCACAACTCTAACAATGAATGTGTCTAATCTGCTTATTTTCCAGGAAGGAGTGATAGTAGAATCAGAAGTACAGTGTGTTGTTCATTGCAAAAACCCTTCCAAACTCAGGGGAATGTGTTGTCCTGTGTGTCCAGGTGAGATTTCATGGTTAAGATGCTTTTCTACATGTGCAATTGTATTTCTAATGATACCCATCATCACCTGGGAGGCTGCCTCTAACTTCTCTATTATACTCTACAAGTTACTAAAATGTGGGCTGGTGACTCACAATAAACAAAATGACACAAGATTTATTTAATATGTTTTAGTAAAGGACATGCAGATCAGGGGATGCATGGGCAATATCCTGTGCTAATATTCACAGGTGTGTTTATGTCCTTTTTCAGAGGGTCTATAAGGTAGATTTGCATGACTGATGACCATGATTTTGTTAGGAGGGGAAGGATAAGAGTAATTGTAAAAAAGGAGATTAGCTTTTTGAAGGGGAGTGAGAATGGGTTGCCTTTGTGAAGCACAGTGGCAAATTACCATGGTTTTTTACGTTAATTTGATTTTATCAGAGATTTTGAAGGTAAGCACTGCTCCAGTTGTGATATAATGGATTTATTATATTTTGATTAGTTATAATATCTGCTAATATCTAATATAAACTCAGGGATTAAGAATAAATTATTAAAAAGCAAACAGCCTAAAAAACTGTTTTAAAGGCACTTGTAATGGGAGACTTAGTCTAGCCTCAACTTCACTTTTGCAAATTTATCTGCTGTAGAAGGGTGTTTTCTTTCCCCCCCAGCCCTGCACCCCCCTCCCTCAAAAGACATTTAGGGTTTCCCAAGGATTGGTTCAGGATTTGTTTTCTTCTGAAGTGATCCTCTCTCTACAACCACCTGAAAGGGGCAGTTGGGGATTGGTTTCTTTTCCCAGGCAACCAGTCACAGGACTCAGTCACAAGACACAGTCTCAAGATGCACCAGGGAAGGTTCAGTCTCCCCTGATGACATCAGGAGGAATTTCAGCATGGAAAGGGTTGTTAACCTTGTAATGGGCTGTCCAGGGTGTTGGAGTCACTATCCCTGAAGATGTTCAAGAAATGACTGGATGTGGCACTTAGTGCCATGGTCTACTTGACTAGATGGTAATCAGTCAAAGGCTGGACTTGATATCTTAGAAGTCTTTTCCAACTGAAACAATTCCATGATTCTGTATCAGAGAGGATAGTACAATTTACTTTTCATATTGTTGTACAGTGGGGCATGTTAGGGAGAAAACTCAGCATTCTATCTTGAGCTAAACTTATTCAAATGATGTTTTCCAGGTTGTGTATTTGAAGGGAGACTTTACAATGAAGGAGAAGAATTTAGGCCTGAAGGAAATAAATGTACCAAGTGCTCTTGTATTGTAAGTATTTGCCTTTTGGCATTGTATCTCCCTGTATGAACTTCAAAAGGCACTTTATTATTGCCATAACAAAGCAAAAAATATAAAGAATCCAACACTATTATGCTTTCTTCTCTTGGAATTCAGGTCTCTTGAAGAATTTATGGCATTAATACATTGTATCATTCACATTTTGAGTTTATAATCTTTTCTGTGATCTTACACTGTATGCAGATGGAGCAGGTTATTTGGAAGAGGGCTGATCTGATTAATTAGCGTTGCCTTTTTTGTGATAGGATCATGCAGGAGGAGACAGAAATCTTTTTGGCCTTCATCTATTGATCAGCATTTATTAGATGCTTCTTAAGCCAAACTTCTGAGGATTCCTTTCAGCTACATGCAACAAGAGCCTTTGCTCTGAATTACTGAGTGAAAGAATGAGGGCTGCCTCCTGTGGCTGTCCCAGGTGGATTTTTGGCTTGATGCTTGATGAAAAGGTCATATCCTGGATTTTATTCTTGACTAGCAACAATATAGAGAGGAAGTAATAATTGCATCTTTTGAGTAATGAGTGCAGGCTTCTTTTTCACTTCCATTAAGTTAAAACTTAATGAGTTTTATGAGTTGGGGCAGATAACTTTGGTTTCCTTTCTGTAATCTGTGAGATGAGTAAAACACAAAGTTCAAATTGCTGCTTTTGTTGCAATTTGTGGGCCAGTTATCAGCAGAATATGTAAGCCTTTACATTTCAGTAGAACACCAAGAAATTAGTCAGTACCAGATACAGTTCTCCTGCATCATTAAAATAAAATAAAAAAGGAGGAGAGAAAGATAGACTTAAAAAATGAATGTATCTTTACACATATACACACATTTAATAAAGCTGCTGCAGAGTACTTGAACTGTTCTGTGGGGAAAAACCCCTGGTAATCTGCTAAATTAATTTACACTAAATCATCACTGCTCCTGCGGAGATCAGGGTGCTCAGGTAATTTTTTTTTTTTTAAGTTTTAATCCTGTAATAATGAAAACATGCCATCAGACATGTCACAGTGATATATGCCCTGGGCTCCTGCTCTGCTGAATGCCTTCAGTCCCAGGCTGAGAACTCCCTCTGTACTTGGTGGGTCCCCCTCTCACTTCAGCTTCAGCAGTAGCCTTACACTCTTGCTTTCCTTAGTTATGTTCCTCAGGGTAAAGCAGGTATTAATGGTTGAGAAGTCTGTGGAGACATGCTTGAATCTTTCTGGGTTCTGCTTTGCTCTTGCATTAGTACTGTACAAGTATTGCCTATTGCCCAGTTATTGGTGTACCAACATCTCCTTGATCAACTTTCCTTTGTTCTCTGACTATCAAAAGCTTCTGTGCTGAGAAGAGCATTGGAAAGAGATACCTGGGGAGAGCAGTATAAAGGAATAAAGGGTCACACCTGAAGATCTGACCTTGAGAGTTACCAGTTTCAGCTGTGTTAGAGAAGTAAATGCATCAACTATTGAGAGTAAGACGTTTAAAGCCACTTAACCATCCCTTCCAAGAAAGACAACATGATTATTTTGGATGTTAATGACGTCTGTATAAAATGTCCAGCTCTCTGAATCTTTCTGTCAGCTAAAGAAGTGCCATCTATGTGTAAGCCACACCAGACCTCTCTTCCCTCTTTCTGCAGAGCCTTTTTTACCCTCTTGCCAGTTTCCCCCAGAACTGGGGCCTATGCTAATTCCTATGTGATTTAAATTTGAAGTAAATAAAGGAGGCATCCTCAGGGCTGTGATAGCAATTTGCTGCCTGCTTTGCATTCATTCCTTTTTGGGAATGGGTCCTCAGTGAATCTCTTATCTAAGCAGTTGGTGGATGGATGTTGTATTTGAAGATACCTATCTAGTCATGCAAAGTGATGGAAACAGTCTTGTGTGTGATGTGCTGTAATTTGTGCAGGCTTTAACAGATGGAGGGAAGCTTTCCAACCCAAGTTAGATTTCTTCTGGGATTTCAGTCTTTTGTGGAAACTTGGCATAGGAAGTGGCACAAACTGTTGCTAAGGTATTTTGGGTATATTAAACCTTATACACAGTATAAGGATTCCAGCTACTTTCACTTCAGGGTGAATTCTGCATTTTCTTGGAGGATGATGGAGGATTCTGGACTCCACAGGCCATCACTGTCCCAGAGGTAGCTCAAACTTGAGGCTGCAGATGCCATTGAACAGGAGGAAAGTAAAGAAGCATGGCTGTGGTTTGTTTTCCTGGAGAGATATAGGGTTGATCTGCACTAACTAAATGTATTAAAATGAGGAATTACTTAAATAAAGTATTTTTATTGTTGCAAAGTGGTGCACCCAGAAGTAAGTACACATCTTCAGGTCCGGGCTGTGGAAACACATTTTGGGACAGCACTTTGGTAGTTCAGTTTTGTGGTATTATCAGCTCCAAATGCTGCCTGCTAGGTACTACTGAACTCCCAAAGAATGTGAAGTGAGTGTTGTTTGTTTATTTGTTTTTAACACATTGTTTGTGTAAATGAGGACAAAACTGGGATCTTGGGAGATGGGGGTCCCCATCTTGGTGGAGCAGGCTGGCCAGTTGCAGGTCTTCCTATGTGTTCCATGGCCCTGGAGGGCAGAGAAAGCAAGGGCATGGCTGCACCTGGGCAATTCACTTGGTCCTTATCTGCCAGGTGCTCAACTCATTTACGTGATTCCTGTTTAACACCACTTGTGGTCATAGCTATTGTCTACTGAAAACCAGACCTAACCCACCAAACTAATTTCATGGAGGTCAGTGAAACAAGCCATTAACTAGTAACTTTTGGGTTGTTACTGAGCCAGGCTGTGCTCGCGGTGGTGAGGCGGAGATGAAAGGCCCTGTATTCCATTACTGCTCTCCTAAGTGAGCTGCTCCTTGGGGCGACTAAGATTTCTTGCTGAAAATGAGAATGTATCACCTCTCACTCAATGCATATTGCCTGTCAGGAGTGAATGAGCTGGCTTTTAATGACTCAGTTTCTCTGGGGAGAGGCATTTGTGTAGGAAAGGTGGACGGGATAATAGGGATCTCCTCGCACCCCGGCTGAAACCCAGCTGTCTCGCAATAATTCATCTGTCTGGCCTGTTCCTGCTTTTTGTGATAGGCCAGTGGCCTGTTCTAGAGAAACCCTGGCTGTTTTCCCTACCATAAGCACCTACTTAAATGGACTGGCTTCTTTAATCAAGTGTTATTTCTCAGATACTACTTTTATGAGGTCGAGAGTGTGTTTCTGCTTGCACAGTAAGAGCACTTGGCTTACATGTTTCCTTTCCTACAGCCTGCATTAAAATAGGCAGACTATGATTATCGTAACTGTTTTCATTTTCTCCTTTGATGTAGCACGTTTGGGAAAAAAAAATAGTGGAGGGGGAAGGAGACAGAGCCAGGGAGGGAGGAGAGGAGGTTTGGCAGGAAAGTGACCTTGCGTGAGAGCAGTAACCATGGAGAAGCTTATCTTTAGGAGGTAGTATCCAAACTCATAAGTAGCCCCTTTTGACTCCTTTGAGCGCTGTTACCCAGACCATAGGCGCTGCGTGTTCCGGCACGTGAGGCATGCGGCCGTGCCACGCTGGGAGCGCACAGCCCCGTGGAGACGCTGCAGCCCCGGGCCAGCCTTGCTCCACACCCCTGCGGGGAGAAGGGAAGCAGACCTGCTTAGGAAATGGAGGCTGGGTTATGGCATTGCTGGGGTGGTTGAGAGTTGGGAGTGGGAAAAGTTGCAGAGAGACATGTCCTGGGTGTTTGGTCCCCAGACAGCACCGTTTCACAAAAGTAATGCTGTCCTCTTAGTGCTCTTCTACAATGACTTGGAACAAATAAAAACCCAAGTAGATGGAAGCACAGCACAGGGATTGAAGGCTCTTGGAGAGCTGAGTCAAAAAGGAGCCTCTGCTCAATGTCCTTTGCATCACTGGGGGCTTTTAAACCACCGCTCAGAGGGGTTCAAGATGTACCCAGCTACTGGTCTGCAGGTGCACTTGTGGGTGCATGCATGCAGGAAATGTCTTATCATTTATATTCCTGAGTGCTAGGATATAGGATACAAATACCGAATAATAAAAGTTTTGCACAAAGGAAAGGAAATCACAACGGCAAAATCGGTTTCTAAATCAATGAGTAACAGACGTTTCAACTGTGATAAGTAATGAGAAACTACATATGTAAGTGTTTTGGATGCTGAGGGTGGAATTAATCTTGTCTAGCTGCAGCTATTCCAAAGTAATGCGTCTGATCTGAACTACTTATCTGGGCTCCTCTTCAGTTAATTCAGAGAGAGAGAGAGAGGTGGGATAGATTACTCTCTGCAGATGCTTATCTTCCTCCACTAACTAGAGGGGGAGCCTACCCAGCTCCTGGCCTCAGAGCTGGCTGAACATAGCCAAGACCGATCCTGCCCCTGCAGTCAGCTGGGTGATTAAGCACCCTGATATTGCTTTAAAGGCTTGGCTTTAGCCAAGTATTGGGAGCTGCTGGAATACATTCCTACCACAAAAGACAGTGGGGGAGGTACGCCGGTCTATTGGGAAACTCAGGGGAACGCGCAATTACATGTATCCTCAGTGAAGGCTGAGGATAATTCAAATTCAAATTTCCATCCTTAGTGCAGTGCCAAATGCTGGTCTTCCCAAATTTCCATGTACTTCAGCTGCTTTGATTCAGCTCCAAATGCAGCAGACACTGTCTGCCCTTACTCTGGGGCTAAGAAACAGAGACAAGGAGTTGTAGTGAGGGGTGGAAAAGCAAAGAGTTGGTCTTTTGGTAGGAGCAGTGTTCACATCTTCAAAGTTAGTGACATGAGTAAAGTGATTGGGTTATGGGTAGATGCAGATGGAGACGAGGGAGTACTCAGAAATGGGATGTGGGGGGTTGGTCACTATGTCTCTCTGGAACACCCCATAATTTTGTCTGCAGATTTTTTGCAAGGCTAGAGAGTTTGGCTTTCCCAGTAGCCTAATGAAAAAACAGTCCTGCAGGTAGGTGAAGTCTGGTTGCGGAGGTGGGTGTGGGAGAGCAAGGACTTTGGTATGTGCTGAACTTCAGTGAGAAAAATAATGCAGCATGGAGACATAGGCATTCTCCTGTTATTTATATTTTCTTTATCTGATTTTCTTCAGGCTTCAAAAAGTATACCTACTTTCATGGGGATTGTACGCTACCTGGGCCATGTCTAAAATATTAAACTCCTTTCATTTTGGAAATACCAGTGTTTCAAAAAAAATTTGGACATTTAAAAAGAAAAGGTTAAAACCAGTGTGCTTTTTCCTTTATCAACATGCATAGCCATTTTAAATATTTTTTCCTGATTTCTCTCAAAAAACACACCTCTGAGGAAAAGTTAAAAATTATTTTAATAAGAGTCAAGAAGCAAAGTTAAAAATAAAAACTATTCACAGTTTTTCTGAAATAGAAGTAAACTGTGGCATAGCAGTGCAAGTGGGCATGATTCAGTGGAGTTATTCAGTGTAAATAATTTTTATTCATAAGCACTTAGGATCTTAGAATTTGGGAAACATTTTTCTGTGTCAAGGTCTCATTTCCTCCCTCTGTGAATATTTGACTTTCATCCTGCATCTCTCCTACCTGCAGAGCTTCCTAGCTCACCTACTCAGAGTGTGTTCCCAACTCAGGCTGCAAAAACCGTTCATCATACTTTTAATTTTGGTGAGAATCAAATGAGTCTTTCTATGCAGCAAGAGACTGTGACCTGCTTGGGTGCATTCCCAAGGGAATAGAGGTATCGAGCAGGGCCCTGAAGGTCTAGAATACTCTTTAAGGATCATGGGCTCAGAACACACAGCCTCTTTCTCATATCCCTTTCTTCCCTAAAGCCTTTTTTCTTGCCCCTCCTACTCTTCAGGGTTCAGCTCAAATTTGCCTTCCATGCTTCAGCATGGTCCCTGTTCCTCTGGCTGTGCAGTCAGAGGAGTCTGTCTCCAGCTATTCTTCCTAGTCCACTGTTTCATATAGGTAGCACTATCCAGTTAATATTTCTGAGATGGCATGTATGGGCAGCAGTAAAACATGAGTGCCTGATGTGCTTTATATTCTAAGGACGTGTATTCTGTTCCTGAGAGAAAAAAATGTGGAAAAAAGAATGTGAAGAAAGATGAAAGCATGATTTAGCAAATTTCTGTGGGGAATTTTTCCTGTTAGAAAATGAGGGTAGAAATGCTGAGGAATTGGAGGAAGGTGCTCTAACTTTATAAGGCTCTTGTTTAGACAGAGACTCTCCAGTTTTATGATCAAAGATGGTATTGTGATAATGAATGAATTAAGTGATACTAGAAGCCATGAAATACTTAGAGCTTCTTGGGTACCTGAATGGCCCAAATCAATGCTGGTTAACAATACTCCTGAACGAGGCATTGCAGTACAGAGAAAAAGTGTCCAGGACTTTTTGTCATTTAAAGGAAATAAATACACAAAGCACGGTGGATTTTCCATTCCTAAAGCATATAAAGAAAACAATAATGCTGACCACATTTAAATGGTGGTAATAAGGGCTTATACCATGAGTGCAGGTTGCTGTTGTTCTTGACAGAAAAGGAGCAGAGCTTATGCTGTCAGGTGCCCGTCCCCTGTTAAACTTTTCCTAATTAACTGGCTGAGATTGATTATTCTTACTGACAAAGAAGAATTAACTGCGCTGAGCTTTAGCAATAAAGGAGAGCTGTTAACAGGCAGCTTCTGATGAGGGGACTATTTTCTATTGGCATTGACGTGCAATGAGGACTGCAAACATCTCTGCTGTAACTCACTCCTTGCAAAGGCAAGGATCTATCTTAGCGTAGAAACAAAGCAGTAAGATGGCAGAAAACAAAGACCCTGGTTAAAGTAAGCAAACAAACAAGCAAAAAAAAAAAAAAGAATCTGCTGTCCATCAGGGGATGAAAGGCTTGCACGTGGTTCCAGAAGTGCCCAGTGAAGACAAAGGTTTTATGATAGAGGCTGTAGCACTTCTTGTAAGTGGCTTCAAATGGGAATGCGTGTGGCATCTCATGGGAACGCTTGTGTGCAGAATTGATTTGGGTCTAAAAGATTCCCACAAGTTGTGGTAGGAAGCAGTAAAAGCAATAGCTTGTCAATTAATGGGGCCTTTGTTTGCCAAACATTTTACGGAGAGTCCAAGATCCTTTTGGCTGGTGGTACAATGAAGGGAAGGCTGAAAAGAGTAGGAGTGCTTGGCTTTCATGTTCTTTATCCTTTCAGTTTAAATAAACTTGGATGTTGCAGATTTGGGGCTTGTTATCAGATAACAATAGTTAATGATTTTAAACTTGCACACAGCCCTCTGTGTCCTTAGACAAGATGGTTTAGTATACACAATCCTGGTAAATGAATTTACACAAGAGCTTAATTAACTGCGTAATACCTACTTGTTTTCCTCTCTCTGATTTTCAAAAGCAAAAAATGTAAAAAAAAAAGTAGTGGAGACAATATATTGTTACATGTGGGCCTTTAGGTTTTACCATAGAATCATAGAATGTTAAGGGGTTGGAATAGACCTTAAAGGTCATTTAGTCCCACCTCCCCTCCCACTAGACCAGGTTGCTCGAGGCCTTATGCAACCTAGTTTTGAATGAAAATTAATACTAGCTCAGTTGTCTAGAGTATGGTGCTAATAACACGAAGGTTGTGGGTTTGGTTCCTGTATGGGTATTCACTTAAGAGCTGGGTATTCACTCAGTAGTCCTTGTGTCCCTTCTAACTCAGAATATTCTGAAATTCTGTGATTTTCCACCCCTCTTTCTTAAGTCTGACCTTGTATCACTTTGGGTATTGGATTATTTTAGTTAATCGTGTTATTGTTGTTGACATTGTTCATATTTAATACATTTTGTAGAAGACGTAAAGTGAAACTTGGGATCAATAAGTTTGAATTGCTGTTGAGCTCTAGTGTGGTTGCTGAATTCCATTTTGACTTATTATCACTCTGCCTAAATTCTCCTTGCTCTTTCTATTGCATCCTACAGCACTGTTTTTGTTTTCTGTCCTTGAAGCATTTTGTGTTGATAAGGGAGTAAGTTTCCAACTCTAACTGATAAACTAGTCTCCAGCTGGGATACGTGATAAATTAACATTTTAAAAAACAAACCAGTCATATTGAAAGGATAGCTAAAGCTCCTTGGACTCCATCAACTTTTTAAATGTTAGCAAAAGTACTTACTGCTTTTGCCTTTTTTAATGATTGGAGACAAACACATTGGATAGTCAAGGGGAGTAAAATAATACCCAGCAAATTATGTTCAGGATTGTGACAGGCTGTAACTTTTCCATACAGTGCATCCTGTTAGGCTGAGAGCAGAATAGGCAGAATAATTCATTGGCTGTCAAAATAGACATGGGAAACAGAAAAGGAAAAAAAAGAGTGCTTTGAGACATGACAGTGATTTACTCCCTCTGGTTTAACCTGTCAGAAATAGAATGTGACTAGGTGCCAAACTATCAACATCCTTGGCACTCTGCTGTGTGTACATCAATGTGAAGCAAAGTTGCAGAAATCCTTGCAGGCAGCAAAGGGTCAGGAGTGGGATGTAAACACCCAGCTTCCGGTGTGGGTGCCTGAATATGAAAGGTGATACCCTAAAAATGCTTTCTAACTCTAGCCATAGAAATTTCCTAAATGTCTGAGCTTTCTTCCAGGAAGCTCCACTCCCACGGTACCTAAACTTCTGTCCCAAACATGACTAGAACACCATTAAACTTAACAACTCCAAGGTTCATTGAAAACCCAAGAAGTTTTCAGCTCTCTGCCAGAAGGTTTGTAACGAAGCATCGAGATTTTCTACAGAAAGCAGATGTGTGTGTGCATGTGCTGGTGGTTTTTTTTTTTTTTTAACTGGAGTTACTGGCATTACTTGTTATTTTGTGCTAAAATCATTGGAATGGAAATTTCTTTATTGCCCCTACTTGGGTGTCAGAGTCAATGCAATTGAAAGACCAGATTTCCAGCACTCAGATCTCATGTTTGAGGCATTGGAGCCCAAAAGGATTTGAGTAGCTTGCCTGCTTTGTATGGTTCCTTTTCCCTTTTTTCTTTTCCTTCTCCAGAACACAGCACCAGGAATTTTCTGAGAGTAGGACAGAAGCTAATGTGCCTTTGCCAATAGAATCCGTCTTCACAGGAAAAAGCAGAGCCAGTCTCAATGCTGAGAGCATAACAACGAGGAGTGTCTTGTTCCTTTTACTACCCTCTGCCTTGCACCCAGATATTCAATATGCTCAACAAAAATTTGAAAATGAACAAATGCATATGAAAATAATTAACTGCAAGAAGTGTAAGGATTTTCTGCTTTTCAGTGCTCAGTCTGTCCTCTGCCCTCTCTTTTAGGGGCAGCATAGCTTTCCTTCTCCTGGATGCAGCTGAATAGCAATTCTTCCTAGCAGTCTTAGTTGCTGATGTACTATTTATTATTTCAGCAGCCAGCTGAACTGCCCTGCTCCCTGTCTTTTGAGGTCAGTTTTTTTAAATTCCCAAAGGTTCCTGCAATTACCATTCCTCCCCCATCAAAGTTTTTTAGTGCTGCACTTAAGCAAGTATGTGTATGTCTGGGATGATGCAGGGAGGGAAAATCCCATGTTTATTATATCTTCTACTCTCCACTGCTTTTTGTAGTTGACAGGCACATGTAAAGTCTTGTATCAGTAGTACTTGCACAGCATCTGCTGCTGTGACTTTGTCTTTTTGACTGTGAGCCTGATTCTAACTTTGTGAGCATTTTATAAAGTAGTTAAGTGGGAATAGGGCCCATAAAAGTTGACACCTGGTGGAAACCAAGCCAGGGAGGCATTTTCTTTCCCCGTGGTGGTGTTACATTCCTTGTGGTCTGCAGTAACAGCTCTGCCTCCTGAAGTATGGGCTGTGGGGTTTTACTCCATGTTCAAATTGCCATTGCTTGAAGCTTTAGCATTTGTGGTATTTGGAGGACACATTTTCACTTCCTGATTATTCAGCACAGCAGAGGTAACAGCAAGTGATTATATAAAATGAGAAGTAAGTTACAGGCTAGTTTGAGGATGGAAGGAGATGGAGGGAGAAGAAACACACTCGTACATCAACAGAAGTATCATCAGCCTGTGTAACACGTTTGCTGTCATTCTCCTGAGAACAGCATTTTGCAGCGTTTCTCTGAGTCATATAAGAGGCTAATGAGGATACTGTTAATATATCTAAAGGTATCTTTAATATGACCAAAGGTACTTTTGGCAGTTTTCATAATGAGTGCCTGTTTCTATTTCTAACTATCTTATCCATGTGCCTCTCATTGCTGAAAGTCTCTGGGAAATCCTTTATCTCAGACTTTCTTCAAACTTATGGAAAGGTGGCAAAGTTCCCAAAGTAGACTTGGATTTGATTTGCTTGTTCCCTGATACTGCTCTTCAGACTTCAGTGTGTAGTCTGGTATACTCTGATTATAATAAATTTTTGATTCCTTGTCTGATTTTTCTTGTAGGGCAATGGGTTCCAAACAGAGAGGATGTTCCCTTCTCAGTATATAACAAGGTTTACCAGAAGGGAGCCAAGTCATGCCTAGAGAATAATTTTGTCCTTCAGGATGTGGTGGTTGCAAAATAATGTGTGAAGCACACAGTGCTCTAAGGGAGCAAGCAGGGCTCAATGTGGCTGGCATCCTAGAGCTGCTACAGAAAGCAAAGGTGCTAGCTTGCCCATGAAAATCCAGGGATATTCAGACAGTACAGAGAATAAAGTCTGTAATTTCCAGCTCCCCACAAAATCCTTCATCTCTCCTTCATTTTGAACTCTACCTTCTTTAAATACTTACATTTATTAAGGTGGGGAAGCATGCATAAGATATATCCTGGAAGTGGGCAGTTGAAAGCAAAGGCAAAAAAGGAATTAATTATTTCTGACATACAGGATTTATAAGGTATTTTTGGTCTTGCAAACAAAGTAAACTAGTCATGATGGGAGTAGGAGCTTTAAGTCAGTATCATAAAAATAATTCTAAAATCTCATTTGAAGTTCATATCAACTTTGATCAGATAGCAGGTTTCTCCTAGGGATGACACTTGCCAACAGAAGGAAAACTAAAATAAAACATAGCATACCACACATGCCTAGTCAGAATAGCCTGAAATATTCATATCTGGAATGCCAACATGCATATTTGTGGTTCAGCTACAGAATAATTAACAATTTATTACTATTAATTAAAAACTATTTAAGCACGCAGTCTCTGGGTAGTGTATAATATGAAATGTATTAACTCTGCTTTCCCATTTCCCCAATGCTGAACAGGAATTTGGATAAAATTTAGTCTTCTCTCTTAGATTTCAAAATTACTGGTTTAATAAATCAGAACCAATATGCTGAAAACGTGTAGGAGTTTGACAATTTGTCTTCAACAGCCATAATACCAGAATGAGGAGGTGTCAGCCCTATGAAATATTATCAAGATGTTTCTTTGCAGTCTGTTGACAGAAATGAAGTTGCTGGAGTTTTTTTAGCATTCAGGGTTTCAGCATTTCAGTGCAGGAAGGAAAGCAATGAAAAGAAACAGGATGGAAATTTTCAAATGTGAGAACTTATGATTGTGCTTTTAGTTTTGAATTTGGCTCCAAAATCTATGTGTCTTCAAATAAGACAGTGATGAATTCTACCACCTCATTCTCAAATGAGAAACTCTCAACAGCACTGGCTTTGAAATGCTGGCACTTAGAGAAGTTTCTTCCAGTCCTTTTAAACCAAATTTCATTTAGACTCCATGTCTCCTCCTTTTATCTGAATTAAACAATGCTGAACTTAAAAAGTTACAAATATTTAAAAGAATGTGGTTTTCTATGATAAAATTGAGATAACTTTGTTCATAAAAATGGAATCTGGGAGCTGGGTTGGATGGGATAAAAATGAGGAACTAATTATGTCCACTGCATAATTTTATCACCTATTGCTAGTGCTCTGTCAAAACAGCAGACTGCTGTCTTTGGAGATGACTATGTGGTATCTCTACATTTTGAAAAACAAACTGTTTTTTGTGTAATCCCACACAACCCACGATTTCCTGGTTTAATTAGATTCATTTCAGTAGTGCTAACTCAGAGACAGATTGAGTCCTAAATTTGTAACTTACTGTTTTGATACTCAAGAGCATATACTGGCAAGCTTTACCTTAACATCCTGCATAAAGGCTTGGAGGCCAAAAGGAAAGTTTCATCTAAATGGATTATTTTGCCATATCGAGCAAAAGGGGTATGAACCCGGGTGGAGGGGAGCGGTGGTCGTGGGGAGAGAGGGCATTTTAAAAAATTCTTTCTTTCATTCTTTCCTTCTTTTCTTGTTCTTTTGCTCATTCTTTTATTCTCTTGTTCTTTCTTGGAACATCCCCAGGGGCATAGAAAAGGCAGAGTGTGCGTGGGTCCCTCTGGCTGCGCAGGTGTGTGGATATCTGTGTCTTGCACGCGTGCTGCTGCTGCTGGCTGCCCACTCGTGAGCGTGTTTGTGCGAGGGCATGCACTTGTGTGCACGGCCCTCGGTGCCCTTGGCCGCATGTCCCCAGGGGGCCCCGTGTCCCCGGATCCTTGTGTCCCGTGATATCCCCAAGCCCCTGTGGAAGCCCCCACGTCCCCGTGGGTCCCGCGCCCCTCGGTGCCTGGGTGCGCGTTCCCGCCCCGCCACCAGGCGGCGCTGCCGGGCGCGGCCCCGCCGGGCGCGCGGGGTCTCGGCGCTGTTTCCCAGCGCCACCTGGCGGCCGCGGGAGGACAGAGTCCCGCTCCCCAGTCCCGGCGCGTTCCCAAGGGGCCACCTCGAAAAACAACATGGAAACCTGCTTGTGGTGGCAGAAAAAGAGCAGGAGCCATAAAGTGAGAAGAAGGTCAGAGAGGTGAAGCCTGTTGGGCAAAGAGTGACCTGTTAAGATGGGTGATGTTGATCCCACAGGGACTTGGCAGGGTCACCTCAGCCACACCTTGGTGGCTCAGCCTGAGCGAGGGCAGCATCGCACCGAGGTGTGCCTGAGATCCAAAGCCAAACAGCAGGGAGACAGCAGACAAGGGAAACAGACACTAAATTATCCCCCTGGGCCTGGTGGAGCTCTGGGCCATCCATGTGGAGAGTAGAGAGGTTGAGCCTGGCCTGCCACCCAGCCTGGCCCAGGGGCGCTTGCCTTTGCCAGCAGCACAGGGAGCTGCAGAAAGGGATATTTGATGCAGAGTGAGAAAGAAGGAGTAGTTACCCCTTGTGACAATAACTTACCTGTAGAAATGCACTGTGAAGTGCTACAGCAGCCTGATGGGCTGCCCTTGAGTTCAGCAGCTCCTAAGCAGAGAAATGGCCAACTATGACTAACTGGGCAATTAATAAGAGACGTTTAATAGGAGCCATATTCAGAGATTCCAGCAGCTCTGTTTCTGCATGCACTGAAATACTGATTTAAATATTCCCTAGAACCTGAAAGTACTTGACCCTTTTTTTCTCTATGAGCTGACTTCCCAGCTGGTGGTGTTCCTGTGTGTGTATTTGTGCTAGTAAGGCCTTTTATGAGCGCTCCTGTTCTCTGCTTTCGGCTCTCCCCATCGTCATTTCTCTGGTAATGAAACTCAGGTCAGCAGGGTAAAATAGTTGGATTTGATTTCTGGTGACAGTGCAGTTTTTGAAAGAAACTTTGGCATATGCAGATTGATTAAAAACTGGCAATACTGGAATAACAGGCATTAACTTATGGCTTTTGGTTTTCAGCCTAATTAAAACTATAGGAGAATACAAAGGAATGAAACCTGAACAGTTGTGCTCTGCTGGGGAGAAAGACAGTATTGAGTTGGAGGCTAGTCAGCTGTAAGTGCTAAGTTGGAGTTGTTATTTATTATCAGAATGAAGATAAATGAAATCACCGGTCATTAACTCACAATATGTAAAGAGCTCTGAAATGCCTTTCCACACATGCAGATTCCCAAGGGGCAGCTGCAGCCTCTCTGCCTCCTTGCAGCAGCTAATAGGATGCAACAGCTTTGCTGCAGGGTTATCCGCACTTGACATACCTTCTCTTGGGCTAATTTGGTGGATAAGGTGTGCCCACGCAGGGAAGCAAGCTAAAAACAGCATGGGATGAGTGGGTTACTGGGCAGAGGGCTTGACTTAGGAGGTGGTGGCTGGTCAGTGGGTGGGTCAGCTGGTCAGTGTTCACATTGCCAGTGAAGTCACTATCTAGGGGACAAATTTAAACCAAACCCTTAAACTCAATAATACTTCCATTTTTGCAAGGCTGAGAAGGATTTAATGGACTAGAGGGATTTGTAACCACCTGGAAAACAGAAAATGGTTTCTTGGTGATGGGCTTTCCTCTTTTAGACCTTAGGCGAAGCAGTGCTGGAAAGCACTTACCCCTCTTGTTCTCTCAGGTGAGTTAGCAGGAAGATCCACCCCATGAAGTAAGTAATTAGGAGTGCCTGTCCAAAGTACTATTATAGTTTGGAAGGAGTAGTAGTCTGTGCCTTAGTAATTCCCATTCACATTTTATTTCCCTCATCTCTGAAGTGAAGGGCCTGGGGATGGTGTAGCAGACATGTAGAATAAAATGTAGACTCTTTTTCCTTTATCACTTTCCTTTCTCTCCTTTTCACTCTAGTAGAAAATGCCTTGCTAATCCTGGGAAGAAGCACCCACACGAATTTCTCTGGGGGCAGCTCTGACTGCCATGTGCTTGACTTTTCACAGGGAGACAAGCAGGTTGTTTATTTTGAGTCATCACCAATTCACTTGCAATTGAATATTTAAAAAGAAATATCTCAGCTACTTAGCCAGTGTCCTTGTGTTCTCTAGGACTCCTGTGGACACCTTTCCATTGTGCCTGCTGCTACAATAACCTGTGTAGGTGCTTTGTATATCTGAATCCTGCGTTTGCTTGTTCAGACATAAGAATCAACAGAGTGAGGCAGAAGAGTGGTTCATCTGGGCATGTGTCTTCTCTCCAGCACTTCCTATAAGGAGGTGTTAATTTAGTATTCCTCCTAATACAATATACCAAGTTCTATCACAGTTTCTTCAGTTGACTGTAAGAGATGATGAGGCCAGGAATGTGGTGATTAAAAAGCATAGTAAAACTATCAATTACAAAACCTTGGGTAGGCCAGGTTGACTTCATCCCTGAAGCATTGCATAGAGCCCCCATCATGCAGTAAGCAGAAATCAGAGGGCCAAAGGCATTTTAGGGATGGATACAGTTAGAAGAAATGCCATGGGTTTGGCTCTAGGCCATCCGATTCCCCTGGGTGAGCACAGTGGAAGGCAGAGAGGAGGAGGCCAGAGCATACAGCAGAAGCTACAGGCTTTCTTCAGGATGTGGAGGGAGTCTGGCTTGATTTAGAAGTAGAAAATGTGCCTGAAATGTTGGGGCAGATGAAGGAGGTAATTTGTTATTTACTACATATTTAATCATGCATTTGGGTTTTGTTTTTTTTTTTTTTTTGGTCCACTACTGCTATAGCCTGTGCTTTCAGTACACACACTCTCTTAACCCTTGTTTTCTCTTGCTGGTAAGGTTGCTTCTGACTGATGTGGCACATATTTACTGTACAGTATTGTCCCTTTAACTGGGCTATTAGGATACTCTTAGTAATTACCAGCTTTCCAATGAGCTACTGAAGTGTGGCCAGAGCATGGTGGTGAGCACCTTCCTGGGTCACCTACAGAGATGATGTTCCAAGAACAAGGAGAGGAAGAAGTGTCTTCCAGTAACTAGCAATAACTGAGAAAACTCTGGCATATGGCATGCTTTGAAAAACACTTATTCTTTTAAAGAGAGAATGTGACATGCAGATGTTGGACTAGCATTAAATAGTTACAAATGAAAACTGGACAAACATGACAAGTTCTGGGAGTTTGCATCCTGTGAGCAGAGCATTGCCTCATGTTGAAGGAGCAAGATTAAAAGTTCTATATGAACTTTGAGTTTAACTGTGGGTGATGGAACACATTATTTGTAGCTTTTACAAATGGGATAAATGATTTTGTGTTACTTCAGTGATAGCTCTAATGATGAAAAATTTTGGGAAGTGGAGAAGGTCCATATGACTCAGCTATAGCTATATCCCTGGACTGGTAACACTTCTGGGGAAAATGGGCATTTGGCCAGCAAAGCTTAAGCATGAGCTCACCTTCCACTGGGACTGCCTGTCCTGCTTTCTTGAAAAGCATCTGTATGCAGGACTTATTCACAGTGCTCTTTCCTTGGTTGTGGCTTGTCCTGTTGGAGACAAAAGAGGAATCTTGATCTGGCTTCACACCTTATCCTTTCTCCCCACATGAAGGCAGGCAAGCAGCCAGCAGGAGAGCAGCAAAATACATTTCAAGCTGGAACACTTTACCTCTATGCATTTTCCCAGGAAGCGTGGCTTTTCCCTTTCTTGCACACTATTTTCATGGTACTGAATGTTGTACATTAATCTGATATCCTTGAGAACTGTCAAAAATAGAACACTCATGTGAGTTGCAGGATTTATTTACCTTCCTCTGAAACATGGAAAATTCTCAAAACACAGGAAATGTATTAGAAGAACGAATCATTATACTGAGGAATTTGGTGAAAGAATGGTTACTTTTTTTCCCCTGCTGCTCCTCCTGCAATTCAGACCATTAGGAACAATGGCAGAGGTGTATTTAGCCAAGCATGGAAAAAACAGAGCACGAATGGGTTCAACTTTCTTTGCTGGTAGAAAGCACATAATTTCTGTGTAATTTGCAATGGTGGAAAGGGAACTGAGAGATGCCCTGAGCTATGCTGTATTGAGCTGGAGGGGGAGGCAGGAAGTGAACAGGCAGAAGTGCATTTACTTGGGAAGCTGAATGGCATTTGATAAAATCCCAGTCGTAGTGAAGCAGTCAGAGCGAAGAAGTGGCTTCTTATGTTCTCAGGCAGGAATTCCCTCCCCAGACACAGTTGTTTGAAAACTCTGTTAGCTAATGAGAGCAGGAGACTCTCTCGTTGATGTCATGAGACTAGCAGAGCCTAAAGGCATCACCAGTAGGAATGTGTGAGTTGGAGTAAAATAAGGATTGATTGCACCTTGGAGTGAAATAAACTACTGTGCGACACAGGCAGTATTAGTGGTGATTTCATGATGGGTGAAGGCAGCAGTGCCTAGGAGGCATGAGAACGGGGTATTTCCAGGCCAGAAAGATTCATGATAAGCACTGGGTGGTGTTTCCCTTCCACCTGACACTGCTTTTTCTGTAGCAAGGTTTACATTCTCAGGTGGGATTGACACGACACTCAAGATCTGCTCTAGGGTTTTGAGTTTCCAAATTCTAGAATTCTCTGTGTCTTAGCCAACATCCTTCAGTTGTGGTAGTGCTTCCCTCTGCATGATGCAGGGTGTACATGACATGGTTAGCTGTGTCTAAGGGGCTTCCAGATCTTCCACAGTGCTTCAGAGCGGGCCCCAGACAGTTTGTAAGCAATGGCTTTGGCTGTGTATGGGACAGCTGCTTGATAGCTTAATTACTGGGTGGAAAACAACTTTAAGCTTTAAGAACCAAACTAGGTGTTATGTTCTTTAGGAAAGAAGTAGTTTGAGGTAATCACATTGTTATTATCCAACATATATACAGTACTGGTCATGCTAAAAAGTCATATAGAATATTCTCCTAGGTGTTGTTTCCTCTCAGGTTCTTTTCTGGCTCATTTACATGAAACTTGCAATAAAAAAGTTTGTGTGCTTGATGCTGCAATATACTCAAGTTAGCTGTTGATATACAAAAGAATCTAGCCACACAAACCATTGCATGGGCTAATTTACACTGTGGACAAACTTAACTATGGCCAAGGTACTTAGAGAGGGAGCAGATATTTGTATAGTATGCAGATGAGCCTGTGGGAGAGAGCGTTTTTCTTTGTGAAAGGAGACCTGGGCAACAGACAGATGTTCACTTTGCTGGCAGCTGTGCTGGTTAAAATGTTACCATACCCAGATGCTCGTTATTCCCATCTTGCGTACGTTCCTGTCTCCAGAGTTCTGCCAGTGGAAAGGAGCCAGAAAGCACTTGCTAAATGGGCTCCAGGCAAAATCAGCTGCATAAGCTCAAGCAGCTGGTATAGGTGGCTTGAGATAACCTGACCATGTTTTTCTGAAGCTCATAGACTTGGCAAACTTCTGAGGATGGGATAGCATCCAGCTGGCAATGTTAAGATCTGGAAGGCAACCATCAGCTGGTGGTCTTAGAATCACAACTGCAACCCCTTTTCTTGCTTATCCATTCTCTTGTGTTGGTCAGGAATGAGGTAAATGTTTTATACCGTCTTCATGGGCCTTACATTTTTGAATTGGTGGAGGCTTTGTTCAGGTAATGTATCTCATTTAGGGCTTCTCCTATTTATTTCCTGGTTTTAGGTCTTGCTGTGAGATTAAAGTTCAATTCTTGTTCCTTACTTCCATCACGCAAAGCAAAACTGGAATGAGAATCCTAAGCTGGCCCAGCACTGAGTGTGGAGGACTTTGTAGTGATGGGGCCTTGGAGAGGCTGATTTTGCTTGCAGTGTTTGACATTGTGAATTCTTACCTGAGAGAAGCATGATCACAACTCACCTATTCTCAGCCTCTCTTCCAGCAGAGTGGATAGGTGCCTCCTAGAAAAGAGGGGGCAGAAGGTTACCAGCTCGTGGTTCATCACTTATAGGCATTTGAAGGTTCTCAACAGGATTCTGCTGTGTACAGGGAAAGTGTTTTTCTAACTAAGCTTAGAGATGCTGGCCACCTCCCTGAAGCTGTCTAGCCATCTTGCCTAACTTGACTCCTGGGGAACAAGCAGCTGAGTGAAGGTAAACAAGGTCTGTTGTGGCATCAGAGAGAGAGGACTCAGCTGGGGCTGGCTCTAGCACAGAGAGGGAAGAGGAGAGCATTATGGCATTATAATTGGTGCTGAAGTAATGTAAAGCAGGAAAAAAGGAAGAAAAAAGAAGCATAATTCAGACCTGTCTTGATTTAATGAGATTATTATGGAATAGACTGTCTGTTAGAATTTGCCAGAATAAAAGCAAAGGAAGAAAAAAAGGAAAAAGAAAAAGCACAGTTACCATCTATCAAGTTAGAAGTGTATGTAAAAATTACATGAGGAGTCCAGAGTTTGCCTCAGGTGCAATAATGGCCTCATTCTCTAGAGTGATAACGTGACTGATTATCCTTCCTTGGTTCCTCTTAGAAAGAAGGGAGGAAAAAGAAAAAGACAGAATAATAATACATCTCCTGTTTCTAATGCTGATATGCAATCCAAAGGGATTTGAGCCAACTTGGAGTGCTCTTTAAAACCAGCAGTAAAATTAATTAAGAAAGTTTGAGAGGGGTATGGATAGGAGAGATAATACAGAGAAGATTCATTTAGCTTTGAAGAGGAGCCCTTCCTAAGTGAGTGTTTCACATTTGGGTAGAGGATGAAATTGCTAAATAATCCTTTTCTCTGTACATTTATTTTGGTTGCTTCCGACTCACTTTTTTTTGGTTGCTTCCAACTCACTGTTTGAAACAAGTGAGTTGAGGGGGAAGGTCTCACACTCAAATTGTAGTGCTGTTATCTAGAGTGATGCATTTTCTTCTGTGTCTTCATTTTAATGACAATTCTCTTGCTTCTGGTACATACACGTAATTAAATGACATGGAAAGAATAGACAGTATTTTCAGGGATGCTTCTGGTAGGAATTTCCCTTCATCCTTATTTTGCTGTTTCTACTTCATTTATGTGTAAGGAATGAGCTGTGTCATGGCTGTGCAAAATCAAGAGCCCTATACTGCCTCTCCTAAGACACCTCTCTTGCTTATGCTGCTTCAAGAGCACCTAGGACACAGTGGGCATCTTTCCTTGAAAAAGAGAGTAGATTTCTAAATAGATTTTGGGTTGTTTCTGTCTTTGCCTAGGTATTAATTAGTGCTGGGGAAGACAGTTTCTGCTTACAAGTTACCATCTGAACAACCTTATTGCATGATTTTTACAAAGGCCTCGGGAGAAAGGAAAGTCTCAAAGTTGAAAATGACCTTTTTGTCTAATCCTGTTTTCTCAATACTAACCAGGGCTTGCAAGTGTACAGGATTTGGCAGACCTGTGTTCATGCTTGCAAAAAGTTCAAACTGACCTTTTTTCTGCAATCTGAAAATGCATGAGAGAAAAAAACATTTTCTCCTAAAGAAATAATAAAAATCTTTTGAAAATAAAGTCCCTGCAGCGTCTTTGAACCGCAAATAAAATGGTGTTGCCAATCAGACTCCCCTGGTGTTACTGAAAAAATACAAGCTTAATGTCAGTCAGAATAACTTTTCTTTTACATTATATGCATGATCAATCCTAATAATTAAGAGCTCAGGAATATTAAGCATAGCCAATGGAAAAAGTGCTTGTCACCCACAGAAAATAGTAAAATAGAAAGGTCTTAGCAAAGGCTGCTGTAGATTCAGTTTAATTTGGACACAGAATTGCAGAGACCTCATGCAGACCTCACTTGGCAACTCTTAGTTTCTTCAGTCTTCTGTTTCTATCATTGCTATTTTTAGCCCCATCTGTAAAAATATGTTTTTGCCAAAGAGCAAAGGCAGGATAAATTGCAGAAAGCTTGTAAGCAAACAAAGAGATCACAAAGCTTACAGGAGAGTCACAGTTGCAGTTTTGTTAAGCTGCTTCCCGTTTGTTCCTTGGCTTTGTGTTACCTATTTTGATCATAAGGCTGCCCAGCCAAGAACTTGGTCTTTAAGCTTCTTTGCTTATGCTTAAAGCCTGCAGCACGTTGTTTGTACCTATGTAAATAAATTACTTACTCTTACAGGAGAAGATCTGCACTGCCCCATTTCATGGAAAACTGGGAATATTTTGTTTAGTAATTTAGTGATAGCACTTTGTACAGAGTGCCCCTATAATGGATGTGGGCAGCCTCAAGTTCTCAGCTCACGGTCTGCTCTTTCTGAGACTTATTGCCTCGGCACACTGCCATGCTGAGAGGTCAGTGTGGCCTGCAGGCAAGCCAGAAGCAATGTCTCATCTCTGGCCAGCTCAAATTGTTGAAATATAGAGATTTGTCAGCACCTTTTCCGCAACCATGCTGGAGAGGTTTTACTGTCACTGAAATGTTTAGGATAAAACCTGAGCATCGTCTCAATAAAAAATAGCTGGCTGTGGAGAGCCGCTACCAGTTGGGGTAGGACAGCTTTTGGTTATTCAACAGAGTCATTTTTTGTGCAGTTGAATAGAAGAGCTGGCTGCTTGCTGTTGTGCCAGGAAGGTATGGATCTTCACTAGTAAATCCTTTAGCACGGTCTGCAAGTGCTATGAGAATGTCTTGGATAGTCACTGGGGATGATGTGGCGCAGGTTAGCGACATGTAGGTGGATTTTGCCCAGAGGGACTTTTTAGCCAGTGTAGTCCATTCTTGCAGCAGCTCTAATTTGTTCCAACTGGTCACTAGTTGTAAAATGGTTTATCTTGAATTGCTGATGGTCAGCGGACACCTCCTAATTGCTGTTTGTTCGTATGTCTGTTCGTGGTTTGATTTTACAGAATTATCCTTGAGTTATGTTTTCTACTGGAGTGCATTTCTCTGGGAGGCAGTATGAGTAGAGCTCTTCTGTGATGTAGGAAGTGTTCTTTGTGTGTTTGTAGTGAGTAAGGTACAGGGCTTCATTTGCTGTATCTACTAACAGTACTACGTAAATTATTAAAAGAACAACAATTACGGTACTAAATACATGCAAATGAATTACAGAATGGTAGTTGGGTGGGCCAGAAGACTGGACTCCTTGAATTCAGTATAAAATTTAACTGTGTGGGGTTTTTTATTTGTTTTGTTTTGGGTTTTTTTTTTCGTTTGTTTGTTTGCTTTGTCCTGGTTTTTTTAAATATCTTTTCATCTCCAGGAGCTACATACAGTATTGTATTGCATCTCGTAACTTTAACAAATACTGATTCAGAGAAATGTAACAGTCAGGTGGGAAATTCCTGTCAGGAAAGTGCAAGCCTTCCTCATTGCATGGGGAATGGGCAGTGGAAAATGCTCTCTATGTCTGATCAGACCTAACACGTGTAGCACCAGTGACGTGCTAATAAAAGTGTCAGGCCTTGGGACCAGTAATTTACACCCATGTTTTCAGATTCTCTGTACAATAAAAAGAAACTCTTCTTGTGGATGAAAAATGATGTGTGAATCTGTAAAGCTAGGCTGAAAAGAAGCAGATGCTGACATTTCTAGAATTAATATTTTTTGCCTTAAAGACACATCTGTCATCAGTCTCCACTTTATAAGAGTAGAGGAGCACTTATCTAAATAAACATGGCAGCTGTTTTATATGATGGGTCTGTTTTTTAAACAGTAAGAAAATAGTGTATCATTTTGAAAGGTGTAGCAGCCATTAATGTTAATTTACAATAATAGTTTGTTATGTGTGGCTATTCTCTGCTGTAGAATAATTTCAGATGACACTTTTTCACATAATCAGAGAACCACCCTGCATGAGTAGAGGGAAGGTTAATAACTGAAAGTGTGTGCAACTGAGAGCACTGCAAATGCTGAAAACTTGCTGAGAAGAGAGTTCTGCATTCTCTCCTGCAATCTCCTGCATGTTAAATAAAATCAAGAGTAAGGAAAAAAAAGACAGGAGCTTTTGGAGAAGTAAATTATCAAAGTTCTCTGCTTATGGATGATGGTTGCAATAGAAATAATTCACATTTTTTCCAAATGTCTTTGCTTGGCCAATTAACATACCTTTTTCTAGTACTTCAACAAATCCTACACATAAAAATGTGTTTCTGTTTCCTATGAGAGTCTTTAATGAGTTACTTTACACTGATTTTAAGACCATTTTACATCATGAGACAGGTACAAGGGAGAATTAGCAAGGCCAAGGAGACACACTTGCAACCAAACTCAGATTTTATTTGCTTGCTTATTGTTTCTTTGAGGGACTAATAATGGTTTTTGATGATGAGGCAGTAAGCCCAAGTATAAGATTGCATTGTAATTTGCATTTCCAATTGCATGTGCTGTGACCCCCTTTCTTAGTGTTAGTATAAGTATTTCTGAAATGTAAAATACAGAAAGATCTTCCTGTGTGGGAAGTCCCAGGTGGGAAAAATTCTTCTTGGGGTACATGCCCCGTTCACTGGGTTCTGGAAACATACTTCTTCTTTCTAGACAACCTCATGGTTCATATGGTTCTTTTTATTTTTGACTGCTCTGTAGTCAAACTAAACTATTTTGAAGTGCTTTGGTTAGCAGGACATTATTGGAAAGGTAGGTACAAGTGTTTCCACCTATTCTGTCCATCTTTTTGAATGAAGTTGGCCACGTGCTGTTGCCTTGCAAAGAATTTATGTATGGCCATGCAATTCGGGCTTAGCTTGGAGATAAGTTCCAGGCTAGTTACCTTGCTGTAATGGGGCTGACCCAGATCGAGAAGAGCAGCAGGCCTTTAGGCCCGTGCCAAAAGAGCTGGCCTGCCCAAAATACAGCCAAGTCTGGTGTGCTAGAAATGCCTAAATGGCACCACATTGCTGTAGAGACTTCACCATGCCTAAGGTGTCTCTGAGAAAACTGCCGTCTGGGCATCAGCCTTTTACAAATGCTTTGCTGCCAATGAGAAGCTGTTAATTAGCAACAGGATCCCATCCATAAAGGGACAGCAATAACTAGGTATGAACTTTATCGTGAAAAAATTGGAAGCAAAGACTTGGAATGTCTGAATGTGTGTCATGGTGGGGTGTAAAGGAGGAATGGATTTCTTAGGGTTTCATCCACCCTCTCCCCATGAATGTGCAGATTGCTTGCAAGCTAGGAATGAGAAAAAAAAACCCTGTTATTCTTCTATCAGTCTTGCTAGCCAGGACTGGGAAATGTCAGCATTTGCTGCTGATACTTCTCTAAGTCATTACCCCTGAAGGAAGGAGGAAGTGGCAGAGGAACTCTGACTTGTAAATGAATCCTAATCAAAATGCTTCCCAAGGCTATTTGTGGAGAACTGCAGATTCCTCAGCACCCCTTGCTCAGGCTTGTGTTTAAGACTAAAACATGTTGCTTTACCTTGATCACAAGCCAGAGTGTGCCCTACCCTGGAGTAGAGCCAAGTCACATCTCTGGGAATGGACAGCTCTATGTAGTACAAAGCAGTGGAATTATAAACGGTGGTATTACAGATGTTGCTGTAGGTGCCACTGGCTGAAACTGAGTCTAATCCTAGACTAGGGTACCAATCTACCTAGGGTAGATTGAAGCTACCCCTATGACTATTTCACTGTGAGAACAGTTTCATAACCTACTGGTTCCATAAAAGTAAAACTAAACTAAAACTTTGTTTTCCAAGAAATCCTCTGGATGAGCTGCAGTTTACCACTTTCTCTTGCAGTTTACCTCTTTCTCACATACCATTTAAAGTGTATTTTTAACTCACTTTGCTAAGCGCCTAGGACAAACAGGATCTCCTGTTAGTGAAAACCTTTGATGGATGCATTAAGGAAGGAGTGTGTATGTAATCCTATATTTCCGGAGGTTACCTCACCAGTATACATGGACCATAACATTCAAGGAGTGTAGATGCATGTATAAAGGTCCTGTAAAAAGCTAGAAGTAGTGTCCTTACTACTATTATGACAGTATGATTTATTTCACCTTGGATGTTCTACAGATACCAGTGTGCTTTATCACCAGACCTTGAGGCAAGGTCATCAAAAAATCGTAGAAATAACTGGTGAAGGATTAAGTCTCAACCTCCCCAATACTTCACTGCCCTGAATCACAGAAGGAGATTTGTTCTCTTTGCTTGTGAATGGAACAGTGATTTGATGCGAACTATTCTGGTAGGTTTTGACCTAGTAACAACTTTTCAAAGTTAAGGTGTGTTTTAGAAGCAGTTTCCTACCTGCTTCTAAATTGTGTGGTTTTTGCTCTTCCAAGAGCAACCCTAATTGGTTTTACTCATTTGCATCCCAAAACCTGAAGTTTCACACCATTCGATGAAATGATGTTCATATTGTCTACAAGAACATATCTGCAGAATAGAAAGTCTTTACTTTGTATCTAAATGCCAGATGTCGGAATTTGGGCATTTGGAGATTTAATTCACTCAAGTCTTGCAATTTATTCCTGCAGATAACTTAAGGGGAATTATTTAAAACTAATGCTCTAAGGCAAAGCTGTGTGGATACATCTGTAGAGTTTCTGGTTGTGACCAAGTATTTTAAAGAATGATGATGAAGTGAGAGTCAGAACTGTCACCTTTCTCAGGGTCACAATGGTACTAGTATTCTGTGTGTGCAAGGAACACACTGGGGACACTGGAGGGATTTAATAACTGTATCTCTGTGAACAAACTGTTCAGAAGGAAAAGCTGTTCTCAGAAGGGAGGTCAGTACTGCACTGTAATGTGGGAGCTGTAAGTAGGGGTGAAGGGTGTCGTCGATAGTTGCCAAAGTGTGGGGTGTATAGGAGTACCATTTACTGTAGGATGTAGTGAGAAAAGCTTGTGAGGTACTATCACAAAGCTTATACTGTAGAAAAAGAAGCCCAAAAAAAAAAGGGAGAAAAACCCCCTTTGTGTAAGTTTATCTTATGAAAAGCAAATGATCTTAATATAAATGCATTGTGGCAGTGGCTATCATTTTGCAGGCATTAAGTTAGGACTTTGAAACGTTATGCAAATGCACTGGTGGTGTATACTCAACTGTACACCCACTGGACTGTGCTTCATGTGTTCTTGATGCCAATGAAAACAAAGCAGGCTCCAACTGATTCAGGGGAAAAGTCATGGCTGCAAGAAGCCAGGACCTGTTTTACAGAGCTACTGCTCTGCTTCTAACAACTGAAGTTAGGAAAAGTCCCTTGGATTTAACCCTAACTTTCTTATTATCTGGATTAGAACATGAATAAGCTGAAGAAGCTTGTTAGTGGTTTTTAATAGTTTTTCTGACCACAGACAATTTCCAGCTTAGCATGTTTTATTGCAATTTTTCATAGAAACAGTTCTTTTTAGAAGAGAAATAAATAATCATGTGGCTCACAGCAAAGCTTCCATAGTCACTGGAGACCTCTGGTGCAACAGCTAAATTAATCATGAATAGCTGAACTCCCTTCTGCATTGGTGTGCCAGAATAGTTTCCTTGCCAATGTCTTTGCTTCCCATCTGCTGTCCCCACAAAGCTGCAGCTCTTTACCCCCAAGGAGGTGAGGAGCCCCCTTTCTGCAGTGTGCAGCTGCCTTCCTGGCCCATTCCTGCCTAAGTGGTTATCTTGGCTCATTTTTCACCATTGCCTGTGCAACTTCTGGGACTTTTGTTCAAAGTGCTGTCATCCAAAGTGGACTGAAAATCAGTGGAAAGACCCCCACTGGGTTGTATGACCTTTGGGGCAGTGCTTGCCTACATCCTGCCTTAAAATCCACCTCTTCCACCTGGTGTATATGTTTTAGCCTCCAACCTTGGCTCTGTTTGAGTGTGCCCTGTGCAGCAACTGGCAGGGAGATCAGAGGGGGAAGCATAGCCTGTGTAAAGATGTCTGCTTCATAGAAATCACCAAGGTATGTGGAGGATAGGGGCTGTGGTACCTGTGATTGTGGCATTACTGTTATGTAGCTGCCTATTAATAATGAGCTACTTTTAATTTCAGAAGGCTAAAGCCTTTTGATACTATTACTCAGCATGGACTTTAAAAGGCACAGTGACAGCAATCAGTTTAACGAGACCTGCAGCAAGGAAGAGTTTGATTAGTAAGTGAATGAAATGGCAGCAAGGGATGGCAATGAACTGAAAGGATTCAGACTAGAGGAAAAGCTGGATTTGAGATGCTGGCCTGTCATCTGCATGCTGAAAGGAAGAACTAACCTGCTAGGTAGCATTAAGGCATTAAGTGTAGTTGGTAAATTTGAGAAAATTAAGGTAACTTTCTAGACAGTCTCTTGCTGGGAAAAAAATATGGAAAGTGCTGATCTGTTGCTGGAAATAGTGCCTGGAATAGTTAAACAGTCCACAAAGATGCTTGTGGTGCAGTGTGAATCCAGCCATCTCTGAATTTTTGAGAGATGCTGTTGTTTCTGTTTTG